>MU204242.1:0-12406 GCA_017309775.1 Paedocypris sp. Pulau Singkep
CTTTTATACCAGCTGGTACGGGTCAGAGGTGGCATGCAAATTCATGCAGCCATTGAACTTGACTGTTCATTGGCCGGTTGTAAGAATGAACGCGAATGGCTAAAGCATCCGATGTCCCATAGTCAGGTCTCTGACTGACGTCTCGTTCCCTGACTTATTCAGGGAACAGAGGTTACGCAAGTAACCAAGACGTTTTTTGTTTACAACAGTATAAAGCACTCAAAGTTTTCCTACTGAAAGAAGAGACAATAAAAGACCCTCAAATCGAAGAGACGTTCCCTTTAATGTCAGTCCACAAGATGTTCTGAAAGACCAGTTTGGAAACAAACATAATCGTCGGAGTATGATTCTGCCAATGAAAAAAGTAAGTAAAATTAAATGTTGTCTTTACTGGTCATAAAGCTTGATTGTAATCATATTGAAATACTAAAAAATATTTTATTTGAGACACAATATTATGTTATTATATTATTATATTATATTAGACACAATTCTTATTCACACGCTCATAAATCACTCTACTTTTCACCCATAGTATTCTCTTTATTTGTCTTATCGTGTATTGTTCACACTACTAATTATCTAAATTGTTTAGCTCTACGTTTTATAATCAATATTATTGCTGGTGTATGTTACTAATTTATTAATTAGTCCCTTTTTAGTATGCTATTTATGTTCCTTTTCTCACTTGGAACAGTCGTTAATTCACCGCATTATTTTTCAGTGTTTGTATAATGTGCACACAACAAGATAATCTTTTATTATAAATGTAAAAATATATATATACAGTATATATATATATATATATATATATATATATATATATATATA
Source organism: Paedocypris sp. Pulau Singkep (assembly GCA_017309775.1). Taxonomy (NCBI): domain Eukaryota; kingdom Metazoa; phylum Chordata; class Actinopteri; order Cypriniformes; genus Paedocypris; species Paedocypris sp. Pulau Singkep. The sequence continues at coordinate 832 of MU204242.1, forward strand.
TATATATATATATATATATATATATATATATACCCATACACACGATATTAGATACATAAAATATATGAAACTGTATTACATATAGATAATATCATTGAATTTATATTAAAAATATATTTTTTTCTCAGGATGAGGCATAAAAAAAAAAATTTTCACACACCAAGTGAAGTCATCTAGCTTGTAAGAGTACAGTGTGTTCAGAATGGCTGATATTTGATGCTTAATACAGAGTCTATCAAATGTGTCTTGATTCTGGAGAAAATCAGTGGCATATTGTTAATGGAACAATGGGACGATCAGGTTCGGCCCTACATCGAGATGATTGACTACATGAGACGGATCGGCATCGACAGGGAATTCGCTCTGCCGTCCATTGCAGTGGTGTTTTAAAACAAAGACTATTTTGTAAGCGTGGTAATAATTATATTCTTAGCGGTATTTCTCATGTTTTTCGCATGAAATGAAACACAATTTAGATCAAACTTGAAACACCGTAGAGGAAAGTGCAGATGTACAGTTTCTAGTGACACAGAAATTTGAAGAAGTGGCATATAGAATGATAATTTAATAATTGAAAAGCGCTTTTCCATTCATTTACATGGGAAGTATTTTATTTATTATAATCTTTGTTCTACCCCAATACATAATGGTTTGTTCACAGTAACGCATCTAACGTAATTGCAATAAGATGTTTTCATTGCAATACAGTGACAAGATACACATGCTTTAGATATGTCTTATTATACTAGTCCAAACACAAAAGGCAAAACTATGTATATTACTCAATAAGAAATTGTTTGCCAAACTCCCGGTTTTGAAAACCTTTAGGTAAATGTAACTATGTTTCTTTAAAGTTAAATGTATGAGTCAAACTTTACAATAAAACCCCCAAAACAAACCACCAACTAACTTGGAATTTGTATGCTTATAGCAAAAGATTCTAAAATTAACCACAACGGAGCATTCATATAGGATGAATGGTGCACCTTGTGGCCACAACTGAAATTACAACAACAGCAAATACTCAGCAGATCTCTCACATAAAGTTGTTGAGAGCTTCTTGGCCTTTAGTTAAACGATCCAATCGAGCCTGAAGCTCCTTGCGTCTTTTGCTGACGTCAGAATCCTCAGAGAGCAACTCACTGACGTTTGCTTCGTCTACTAAAGCCAACATGTCAGTGGACAGGAGCTCAGCACTTTCCTTCAGCATGAATAACATGATCATCAAGGGCAGTTGATCAGCTAAACGTTGCATCACAATCTAAAAAAAACACAGATTCAGAGCCATACACACCACATATACTGTATTGTATGTGTCCTAAATGAAGGATTTGTACCTCATAATACACCTGCAGAAGTTCTTTGTAGGTGCTTTTAATTTCCTGAAGTGGCAGTTCTTCTTTTGTAAAGTTAGGCAACGCTTCTACAAAAGAGTCTACCTTGTGTTCTAATTTATTCATTTCTTTCAGGTAAATAGCATCTTGAGTGAAGATGATGGTCTCCATTTCAAACTGCTCTGAGATCCTCTGCTCTGCTTTGGCCTGCTGACTGGACTGAATGTTCTCGATTTTGTTCTAAGGAATGTGACGATAAACACTGGGTTAGTTAGTTAGTGTGTGTGTAGTAAAGTTTACTGTCCAACTGTCACCACCTTGTGTCACAGACTGGATCTACCCGTCACAGCCAAAATGAATGCATTAAAAACATGTTTAACTATAAAGAACGCTTAAGATCAATTAAATAAATTTCACATGGGTATAGACAAAACTATTACAAATTATAATTGTGCATAACACATAATATTGTGATAATTACCTCTGTGATGTTACGTAGAACGGGATAATTTTGGAAACACTGATTGGACTTTTCATGGAAGTATCCCACGATGATTTCTTTAAAAAATACAAATTGAAGAGCAAGTCCATAACTCATAACCAATACCCTTTAAGGATTATTACTAATGTCTTAGTTGTGATAACCACTTAACAACCACTTTTCAAATCACTTTTTTTCAAATCAAATCAAATCAAATCATTTTTATTTTCACATCACCGCAGCTTGTGAGCTGAGGTGATGTGAAAAGCTTAGGTGCAAACTCCAGGCATGGCAGACTTACAGTGCAAAATACAAAATACTGACAAGGCAAGACACAAGTACAATAATATTAATACTATGTACAATTTAAATGTTTTAATATGAGTGCTTAAATGTTCAGCATCCTGAATATCCAGGGGGAAAAGCGGAGGGGAAAACTTTTTTGGTTGCTCCTTAGCAGAGATCAGTGGTCATCAACATTTACCTTTAATTGTACAAAGGAGACGAATGGCTGGATGCTTTAGTAGATTCACATGTTTCTGCAGGATTGCTTCAAAAATGCTGTAGTTGCAGAAACCGAGCAGTTCTCTCCCTCTGTATTTCTGCAAATCCTCATTCAATTTTCCTACTTTGACTCGTGTGTGAAAAACATTTAAAACATTATCAAGAACAATATAATTATCTAATATGAAATATGTAATTATTATAATCTGTGATTTCAAACTTACAGGATAGCTTGGTGTCATTAAGATGTTCGTTCCATTCAGAAAAATCGGTCCGAAGTTTGGTGAACATCTCATTCTCGGGAATCAGTTCTCCTTTTGACAAAGACTTGATGTCATCAATGAATTGTATTATTATCTGACATGAAATGAGAGAGGAAATATTTATAACAAGTGTTAATAAAAAAAAAAATGTCAAAACATTTACAATAAGTTTTGAATCGTAGTAATAAAATATTGACACATTAAAGCGCCTCCACTTTTGGAGTGTCCTGTATTTTCCTACATATCTGGTACTTTGATCTCAGCCTGTGTTACTGTGTCTATCACTAACCACCCTGATTCGACCCCGTGTCCGAGCTGTACGCCACAGCTTAAGGCTGCCCACTGCTCCGGGTTTGTGTTTTAGCTTCACTCTCTGTATGTATCTTCACTGGATGGTGGCAAACTCACCTCACTTTTAAAAACTTTTAGAACTGCATAATTGTCTCTGCAAAAGGAAACACTGAGCAGCCAAAGAATCATGACGTGAGCTCCGGTCAATCTCGTTGTTTTACCTCGTCATGTAAATATAAATTGTAAAATACCTGTTTATCTTTTTTCACCTGAAGGCTTTACTATATTTTGAGAGAGCAAATATTGTCTTATTTACTAAACTGTATTTAAGTCCAGTTTAAGTACTTATATCAGTGAACTAAAGTAAAATATAACCTAATATTATTCTTTTTAATAGTTTGTAAATCAAATGAATTATAATTAAATTATTTTATTAAATTTTGGTTAATATTTGGCACTTTCTATACTACATTGCAGAGTGCTGTAATTTAAGCTCCTACTTGAATCAGGAATTGTTTGGCGCCTTTTGGGTCTTGTGGTGGTCCGGGGTCACACTCCTTGAGGTCAGACATCACATTCCACAACTGTTTTTTAATATCTTCACTAATATGCGGCAGAGCTTTCTGAAAGAGAATCAAACTGAATGTGGAGCAAGAGCTGTGATTCATTTTTTGTACTGAGTCATTATCAGGCAGGTTATCTAATATAGTATAAGTCGATAATCTCCAAATTTCATCTGAACATTTGCACAGTATAGTTACTCACTTTAATGAGTTCAACGAGATGTTTAGTCAGTTTGACAGAGAGACATTTCACAGTGGCTTTATCCTCAGCCAACAGGCATCTGAAGAAAGATTTAGTTGTTGACAAAAAACTCAGTGACAACAGGTAGACACATAAAATGTGTAATTGCTGCATTTCAGTGGTGTCTAAAAGATTAAATGATTGGAATAAAACATTTTAATTTATAATCATGTCTCTGTGAATACCTGAAATCTTTATGTGTTCTGAAGAACTCTTTCTCCATTTCAGTGGCCTCCTCCAGAGAGACGTTGTCGTTGATGTGCTGTTGACCTCGACACTTCACCATGCAGTAGCCTTTGCTCAGACGAATCACTTGGTTCTGTGCGATCGCCAGAACATTTCTTTCTGTGCCGGGGTCTATGAGGTCTGGCTTGGTCAAAATGGCTACAAAACAAAAGCCCAAATTTGCAAAATATTATTTGTAATTTAACAAAGAAAATTGGTAAAGGATATTGAGCAGGTCGTCTGCTGGTCATTACCAAGAGTTCTTTTACCCTCGGGATCAACTTCCTGGGCCATTTTTAACGCTTCTGTTGTTGCTATGTCAGTGTTACAAGGAACAACAACCATGATTATAGTTTCATCCGTCCCAATGAATTTCATGATTAGTTTTTTGATCTGCAAAAAAGCAGAGAGCAAGTTTATGTACTCTTGGCATGACAATGTGGTGTTGAATTTTTCTGTAAAAAATTCAGATTTTATACATACCTTGTTTCCAATGTCTTGTGGTTGTCCATCTACTGGAACTCGGGTAATTCCAGGAAGATCGATAAGTGTGAGGTCACAAACATCTGGTGACATCACCTCTAATCTAATGAGTTCATCAGAGATTCCCACTCCTCTTCCCGCAACTTCATCCTGAGCTAAAAAAAAAAAAATAATAATTTATAATACATTTTAACTTTTTCGACTTAATAGGTCTGAAACAAACCTTTGGTCAAAGACCAAATATAAAAGCAAAAGTAGTCATTGATACACATAATATAGCCACCGTCACAATTATAAAAAAAAAAAAAAGAAATGAACGGATTGCAGAATTGTAATTTTCAACACCTTCTCTGACATATTTTTCAACTAGTGATGGATCGTCAATTTTAACTTCTGGTCTTCCCCGATATGACAGCACTGCTCTCCAGTTGAGTCCACCTACAACCTTCTTCAGCCGGAGCTCCAGGGGACATCTGGTTACAATTCCTGCACAAACAAGTACAGCCATCAACATCACTATTACAGTTAATATGAGAGAAGGGAAAGAAGTTCTTACCAGTGCCTCTCGGTAAAGCAACTCCAGACAAAGCCTCCAACACTGAGCTTTTCCCAGAACTTTGGTCTCCAATCACTGCAATAGTCGGCAAAGCCAAATCCTTCTGAACGCCAACAGAACGAAGATTGTCGATCAGGTCGATGTATGGACGAACAAAGTCCTCCAGATGATTGTGAATCTCTCCCTTCATCGGCTCACTGGAAAAAGAGTGATTAGCTAAGATCAATGAAATATTTTGTTAAAAAGAGTTTAAACAAGAACTGCTAATTTATATGTTTATATTTATTTACTGTATATACCCATATAAAGAGAGAGAAATTTAAATCTTTACATTTCAAGATTTTAATTTATTAATACAGTATAACAAATAAAAAAATACTGACCTTTTGAAATTAAAAGGATCAAAGTCATCATTTTGAAGTCTTTGTGGTCCTCTTTGAGGTGTAAATAAAGAAAATAGACCAGGGTTAGACATTTTCTCTAGGATACAGTAAGATGTCTTTTATCTGAATGTTGCATGATCTGTTGATGATTGCATGTACCGGTATTTATATGTGGAAAAACGAAACAAAAACACATTCAAAGGAATTTTCCTCAAGCACATAGTTAGGGTGGTTCTTTTGTTCCAGTTAGGAATTTTATTTGGTTTTGTTAAAATTGATTTCACAAGACTGTACACGTACCATTTCCAGTTACAATTAAACAATGATATATCCACATGGCAGAAAATAGCAATACAGGTTGAGCCAAAGGAGCACAACTTTATAACGATGAACAATTCATTAAATGTCAACTGAGAGATTCATCTAAATGGAATTGATTTCCAGGAAACTACAGAAAGAGACCTTTTCTTGGAAAGAGACACCTTGGTCTTAAAAAAAAATTTCAAATAATCATTCATCATTCCTAATCTTAATCATCTCCACCATCGTCCTTCGTCCATCAACAGAACAATTATCCTCATATTTGTAGCTACTTGACGTACTGCGGCATTCAAATGTTGTGCGATCAAATCAGGTTTTCATTGCCTCTACACCCATCTAAACCAAATAACACACAATGGAATTTCACTCAAATCTATAATTGAAAAAGACACAGGTCAGATTATAGTAGTGATGCGGTTTACCACATGTCAAAAACGTGATCAATTGCTTTCAAGTACTTTCAAAATGACGTACGACAAACCAAATTCCATTACTTTCAAACTCAACAATGGTGATCTTGATTACCATTGTTGAGTTTGAAAGTAATGGAATTTGGTTTGTCGTATGTCATTTTGAAAGTGTCATGTTTTTCATTCTAGTCATTTTCATAAAAGTTTACTGATCTAAAGTGTTTCATTTGACCTGTGTGTGTGTGTGTGTGTGTGTGTGTGTGTGTGTGTGTGTATGTGATTTGGGTAGAGAAATATGACAGAATCATCCTGTTAAACAATGGAATATTTGAATATTCTGAATATCCCTAAAGCCCTTCTAAACCGCTTTTACTTTTCTGGATAACAGAAGGCTGAAGCCAATCTCTGTACTTCTGGATCTGATGGTGGTCAACCAATCATAGAACGGGACATACAGACACACTCTTTCTCCTGAAATAATGGTTTTTCAGTGTGAGGATACAACACTGCCACTATGCCACCCTGTCATCCCAGTTTAAATATATTGATTAAATTTAAATTGCTTAACTGGGATAAATAAAGTTTGATTAATTTTATTTAATTTGGTAGTATAACTTACTCTCACCATTATTGCCGAGCTGCCAAAACAACTGATTCAATGATGAAAGATTGAAGTCTTTTTCATGGTTCAATATGATTCAATTATGCAATATATAAAAGTTTATACTGTGTGTAGATATATAGGCACTCGCCTTACCAAAGGTGAGTGACTATTATTATTCGTTTTTAGCCAATATGGTGGCCAAATTACCACCCTTGGACACGTCAACTAACAAAATTTATTTGACCCGAACTTCTGAAAAGTGTGAAAAAGAAAAAAACTTTAAAAAAATAAACGTTTTTGACTGACCAAAAAACCATTACTCAACAGCGCCCCCTTAAAAATGAAAATACATTGGGAGCCCAAAAGGCACTTTTTTCATCGCAGACTCAGGAAAACCGGTACACATATTCACCAGGTCGGGGCAAGCAAAAAAGCCTATCGAGTCGACTCCGCCAAACCAGTCTTTACTTTACAGTCATTTGGTACAAAAAGAGGAGCAAGTGAAGCAATTTGTGTAAAACAGGCCACAGTAGATGTCTACACAGGCTATATAAAGAAACTTACTAGACAGAACAGCATGACAGTCAGTGAACACAAGACAATTTTATTTATTTATTTTTTTTAATTAGTTACGGTGCTGATGAAGGAGCTCAGTTTTTAGTTCTTTTTTAAACGTGGAGAGAGATTTTCTCACAGGATTAGGTAAGTTGTTCCACCAGACAGCCGCGGAACGAGAGAAGGTTTTTGTGAAAGATTTCAAGCCACGTTGCAGAGGGACCAACGTTCGTTCTCAGATGGTAGATTTCATGAGGGAGAGTATTCCTGAATCAGGGAGTTTAGGTAGCATGGTGCCTGTTATGTCCCAGGACGTATTTTTGTTTTGAAGTTGTGGTGTGGGTGTGTGTGTGCAAGCCGGTCGTGTCTCTTCCTCACTCCCAAGCTCCTAACAAGGTGATTCCCGTCACCTGGATCTCCAAGCAGGGGAGCTTAAGAACAGCTCGGAAGAGCCGCCCGGGGAAGCATTTCCCCTTAGCTCCCGACTGCAACAGGTTGTGTTCATCAGTGGTGTTTTTTTTCCTGGTTACCAGAACTGTGGGTCTGCGCGGCTAAAACCAACTCTGTGTGAGTTTATCCTGAGGGTTGTCTCCGTTATATGGTGTGTGTGCCTCATTTTCTTTGTGCCCCTTTTTCTTCTGGTTATTGGTTAGAGAGGAAGTTAGGGAAGATTTCTGTTGTTTATTTTCATCATTGTGTTGGGTTTGTAGGTTATTTAGTTCACTAATATACCAGCTAGCTGCAGTTTTTGTTTGTTATTTTAGGCATTGCACACCCTGTTGGCCTTATTGATCAGATTCCCTGTTCCCTTAATAAATACGGTATTCTTTGTATTATTTAAAAGTTGAGTGTGTTCACTCTGGGGTTGAGGGAGGAAATGCTTTCTCTTTCATGTGTATTTCTTTCATGTGTTGCGTTTTAATTTACAACTTTACGTTAACCTAACTGTTTTCATTTTATCCTTGTTACACCTCGCAACCGAACCCTTTAAGACACGAGGTGAGGTCGTAACAGTGCCGTACCAGTAATGATCTTGAAGGTTAGTGATGAAGCTTTGAACTTGAACCAGTGCAGAGAGACAAGCAGTGGAGTGACATGAGTCCTTTTCGGTGGTTTGAAGAGCAGTCGTGCTGCAGTATTCTGGATTCCTTGTAGAGGCTTTGTTGCGGCGACAGGCAGACCTGCCAAAAGAGCACTGCAATAATCCAGCCTTCAAAGTCTCTCTTTAGAAAATTATGCGTTTTTACACGACACGCATTTGAACAAACTAGTCATAGAGCTGAAAAATTCACAGACACATCTAGAGACAAGGGTGACAAAAAGTTATTCAGTGATTTTTCAAAAGTGTTAGGGGGGCGTGCACGACAGTAGGGAATTTAGCGTTCTCGTTTTACAAAAACACAAATCTTAAAATTGCTTTCTTTTTCACAGGCCACGTCAGACGTCCACGTCAAAGTCTCTTGAAGAAATGTAGGCCCCGGCGTTGTAAAGGGCGGGTGGTGGAGATTGCAGGGCGTATTTTTTAGTATTATAGTTTGGACACTGATGGGTCTCACCATTTATTTATGTGGGTGAAACCTTCCTAAACCAGTAATATTGGTATTTGATTTTTTTTGGTGGTAGAATTTGAGCTTTAATGTGATTTAATGAGGAAGATGAAGTTGGATTCTTCTGTGACAAATGCATCATGTAAAGTTCAGAATCAGGTTCAAGGATCGTAAAATGTTTCCTTGGTGACACCAGCGGTCAAAAAGAGCGACAGTTGACCCTCACCTGAGAGAGACAGTGTTTTGATGGACGCAGATAAACAGACCAAAGGTGTTATCAAGCTAAGCAAACGATCATGTTTTTCATTGAATCACTGATCAATATTTCCAAAATTGCATCTATATAATATATAACGATGTTTGATGCGGTCGATAAGAAAATAAATAAATGTCACCTGATAGTTTCATATAAACGGATTTGGTTTTATAGGAATCTGAAAGTGAAACAGCTTAGTATTTTAAGAACTGGGAATTTGCACAAGAAATGGTATTTTTCACGTTTTATTTCAATAAAGGTAATACTGGACAAATTAAAGGTCTCAATAACTTGCAACATAAAAAGTTAAATAATGGATGTTAAAAACTTGTCACGTGTACGCAAGATAGTTCATGAACTGTCAAAATTTAGATTATGTATGTATGTAGTGTTATGGTTTACAGTTCATTAAATTCCCAAAACACTCTAGAACCACATCTTTTTTTTTATGTATAAGACATACATGCCCTCGGCCTATCATGTGCAAAGTGTTAACTAGACTGAAAGTAGAGAGCTTATTTCTTCCATCATTTGTTTGCTTCTCCATGTCAATGCACTCGTGGATCCTCGTCTCCACTTGTCTCTTTTTGAATGATTTTCTGTAATCTGGCTCTAGTGCAGTGGTTCCCAACCAGTGTGCCGCGGCACTAAGGGGTGCCGTGAGATTTTTTGAGGGTGCCGCCCAAATTTTTTTTTTTTTTATTAAGGCAGAATCAGTGTAAACAGTATTCTCATATCATCTAGGACTAGGTATAAGGTGTTGTTGCATGCAAACTCTCGAAATTAATCAAATAAATAAATAATAATAATAAAGCTACGGAGATTTTTAAATATCTAAATATCTATAAGGGTGCCGGGAACTTTTATAAGGCTTTCCAAGGGTGCCTCAAACAAGAATAGGTTGGGAACCACTGCTCTAGTGGAACAATAAAGTGGTTAAATACACAACAATTGGTTGTAATAAAAATCTAGTTGGTGTAATTCACATTATTTGTGTCTTTTGTTGGTATGCTGAGAGAACATGCTGAACATTTGAGATCTGTCACCACTCTATGATCACCAAGCATCATTCAAATGATGAGTCTCATTGTCTTTAAATCCGGTCCGTTAAGGTCTGTCTGGGTATTTTGGCAGAGGAGAGACGCATCTTGAAAGTGAAGGCTTTTAGAAAATAAAACAAATTGCTAATCAAAATGCCAGTAGGTGTGAATGATGATGTTCTCTTTGGCAAAATTCCACTAACACAAAAACACTTTTCAAAAAAGCAAAAACTTGACATGAAGCTGAAATCAATCCAACTACAACAAAACCTGAAAGCTAATAGAATAATTGTATATTATCCTTTATACATGTATAATAGGATATACACACAATCCACACTTTTAAAGATCTTACAAGGTAATGGTAAACGTTAATTTTCATGACAATCATTATTTCAATAATTATTCAACATCATTAAACAATTATGTTTTTCACAAACAAACACGTAAATGCAAATTTTTAAAAATGAACAATAATTGGCAATAAACACAAAAGTTTGATCCATTATGATCAAATGATGTAAACAGATAAAGAGCAAATCAAGTGGACATGAAAAACTGCTTCTATCCTGATTTCCTTGCTGGTAACAACATTCAAAAACTGTTCAAAATTTGAATTATTTTATTTCTCTGACTTTTCTGAATATGGACTTCAGGGTCACGTTATTGAAAATCCTAATTCTGGACCCATAGGTTACCAACAAAAAAGTTTGTCATTCGACTTTTGATATAGAAAGAGTACAGCTAGCTACTCTTTTATACCACAATGTTTAATGACTGGCTGTGCAAAGTGCGCCTGCAAAGTTTAGATTCTGTAAAAATGTCCAAAAAAGGCAGATACATCTCATCTGCCATCAAATAAAAGTGCCAAAAACTCTTATTCGAAACATTGCCGGCGGATTAATTGTTTTGACTTTAATTGAATGACTTTATTTATCCCACTAAGCTAAGGGGAAATTTCTTTGTGTCTCAAGTATCTTATCATTGTGGTAGGCGTTTCCAAAGCAGCTGTGTGAATGCCACAAATGAAGCCATGGTTGGATTATATACGCAATATTCAATGGCATTTTGAATATGACCATGACCAGTGAGCAAGCTGACGAGGCTGAGAGAAAAATAAACCCAGAGAGATTCCGATTTATCGTTATTCCAGTTGACTAGAATGTTCTTTTTGGCCTCGAAGATGAGAAGACTATTTATGTGGATCTAGAATATTATGCCCATTTGGTAAAATCAGAAGCAGTGAAACCAGTCCAGTTGTATTGTGAAATATTTTCCCAATTCCCTCAAAATCAAACACCAGTATCCACAAACAATGTCACACTTAAAGTCGCCACTTCAGATTTACACTTTACACACATTGGTGAGACAGAAGGCTTATACAGATGCCTGTGGTGGGGAGAAATGTGAAGATCTTAAATTGTATTTCCATTGTGCGTGCAAGGACAGAAGACTCATCATCAATGAAACAGATAATTATCTGTGCAAGTCCCTATATGGCTTTTTCCTCCAAGTAAA
>MU204243.1:22126-34488 GCA_017309775.1 Paedocypris sp. Pulau Singkep
TTCCGCATCAGTGTTCATTTTGACAAAGATTTTTAAGTTAGTTTTAGTCACAGTCTTTTGACTAAAACTCAGTTTAGGTTTAGTCCCAATTTAGCCATCTTCATTTTTTTTTGTTTTAGTCTAGTTTTAGTCGACTAAATACCACAGCATTTTTGTCGACCAAAAATCAGTATACATTCAAGTCAACGAAAATATAAGTGCTATATATTCCAAATGTTTACCAAAATTGATATGTCTAAAATCTGAATACGTAGTCCACTATGAACATATTAAACATATACAAAGATCTTATTTGGATAAAACGTTTATTTTTCTTGAACTTGTTTTCATGAACTTTTCTTTCAATCTAATTACATGTATTAAATAAATGAAATCTAAAAAAAAAAAGAGAAAAATACAGTAAAATAAAATTAATTATAATTGTATTACGTTTATACGTAACAAATGGTTGCACGGTAAAAAAAAGAAGTTTCAATCAGCAGATGGCGCTTCAGGTGTGTTGTATTTCTCCCTTCGCTTGTTGCTTTCAAGGTAGTTTTTCTAAGGCTTCGTGTCTTGATTGCGTTTGCACCCGCCTTTCTCCACAAGCTCGGATTATGATTGGACGTCGTCACGAAGGGCGTTTTTGCTTAGTTTTTATTCGTCGATGAAAGTGTCAGTAAATAGTTCTCGTCCCTGAGCGGGAGTTTTTTTTTATAGTTCTCGTTTCGTTTTCGTCAGGGGAAAAAGTGTCGTTGACGAAGACGACGGCGAAAATGTTTCCTCGACGAAATTAACACGCGCACGTTGCGACAGAGTCACGGCAAAGAGGGCGATGTTTTAAAAAAACGCGTCAAATGACTGATGTATTCGCCAGATGATGTCTGCCGAGGAGTCAGACTGTTCTCTCATCACTCAGGCGTAAACACCAACCATGCCCCTCAGTGCGCTGACCTTTGACCCCGCCATGACCTCAGAGCCAGGGAAGCCCACAGAGGAGCCCCACCCAGCCCCGCCCGGCGTCCCGCTGGTGAACGAGGTGGAGCTGACGGCGGCCACGGGCGGGGCGGAGCTCTCCTGCTACCGCTGCACGGTTCCCTTCGGCGTGGTGGTGCTGATCGCGGGCGTGGTGGTGACGGGGGTGGCGTACAGCTTCAACACGCACGGCTCCACCATCTCCTACTTCGGCCTGGTGCTGCTGTCCGGCGGCCTGGTCCTGCTGGCGCTCAGTGGCGTGTGCTGGAGGGTCCGGATGGAGAGGAAGAAGGAGCGGCGGCGGGAGAGTCAGACGGCGCTGATGGCGCATCAGAGGAGCATCTTCGCCTGAAGACCAGACGAGTGGCTCAAACGTCAAACGCACATGTCGAAGAAACGAACGGAAACGCTGCACATTTACGTTTGCTTTTTTTTTTTTACGTTTCTCACAATCTTCACGGTTTCGCTTGAAACTTTTTCTTCCGCTTCAGGTTTTTCGTTCATTTTTTGGGATTTTTGACCCGAGCTTCACGTGGAAAGCCGGTTGCCAGTGGGAAATAAATACGCCCCTGGAACATAACCGCGTGTCAAAGTAAAAGCATCGTAACTTTATAACACAAAAAGTACATACAACTGAAACAGCCACTATTAAATAATAAACACAAACCAGTTGGACAAAACACAAAATAAGCGCGGCAGTTACAAGCGGCCCTTCTCTGATTGGCTGGTGAGAAAGTGATTGACAGTTGCTTGACCATGAAGTCGTAGGATATTAGTACATAACTGTGATTTACGTCTTATTTTTGCAAAATATTGCTAAATTATTGTGGTGGCAGATACTTCAGAATAATAGTACACACCGTTGTTTCTTCACATTGAAATACTGTGTGTGCCGTGCTCTCTACAAATAAAATCTATTATTATTAGTAATGAAAATAAAGATAAAATGTTCTGTTTGTTTTAACAACTCTTAAAATTTCGCGCACTGAGGACAGTCGTTGTCTTTCTGGTGCAGTGACGTGATGGTGTCGTGTCGGTCCAGACAAACGCATAAATACTCCAGAGATGAAGGTGTTCCAGCGCTCGCTAAACTCCTCCCCCTCTTCCAGTCAATCACATTCTCACCGTGAATGCAGCTGTCAATCACACTAGCCAATCGGAGTAGGGCCTTCACGCCCCCACGTGAAGCTTGGGTCAAAAATTAGAACGCAAAAAAAAAAAACGTACAAAAAACCTGAAAACGTGAAGATTGCGACGGAAGAAAAAAAAAAAACAAACATAAATGTGAAGCTTTTCCACACGTTTCTTCAAAATGTACGTTTGATATTTTTGGCACTAATCTGATTCCATAGTGGAACGCCTTCACATTCCCCGACCGCGAGGTCCAGCGCATCACGGGAATGATGCGAGCCTCGACTGTTGCCAACACTGTGAAGAAAACGAAAAAAGTCTAGCTGAATTTTCTTTCCTCTTTGCTTTTATTTGTCTGGAAAACCCAATGAAAAAGACACGAGACCGTATGTCAGCATCACGCGAGGACGAGAGACGGCTATTTATTCTGAAGTCAGATGTAAGGGACTTATGTAGTACATATTTTTACAGTATATACTCATGTCATCAATGTAATTTATATAGTGTTATATATTAAGCATTGAAATGTACAGTTTTGTAATACAAAGTGACATGTGTTTACCGTGTTTCGGTTAGTTATTAAAATGTGTGACAAGGTTGTTGCACTTCAGTAAAGTACATTCTGTTTCCACTCCAGTGTCTTATTGGCGGAGGAACGTTAGAGCTCGAGTCGTTTAAAAATTAAAATTTCAAATAAAAAGTCTAATTTTATTTATCACAATTCACATTATGTATGGTACGACATGTAGTGAAATGTATTTTCCGACCGTGCAGCATTTACACCTGGTGGGTTTGGGGGGAGGGGAGGAACTCAAGAAAGACGAATAAATAAGCGAGCAAAAAATACAGTAAAAATAAAAGATGAAAAACACAATGAAAGATATAAAAATAAAGAAATGTGTGAAAATGAATAAAATACAAAAATTTATGGAGAGGAAGATAAAAAAAATACAGCAAAAATAAAGATTAAAAAATGAGTAAAATTCGGCGATCCAGAAAGTGTCCAGCAACCAGATTAAAGTTTGGACATTTAGAAGTGAATCACAGCCACATTCTGTATTCAAACTGTTTTGTTTTCCTAAATCTGAACACAGATGAGCAATGGACATTTTTATTTTTTAGACTAATTTTGAATCTTTGATTGAGAGAAATCACTGTTTTTTCGTCAATGAAATGAACTTTGATCAGAAATACTCTCTAACCATTGCTAATGTGGTGAATAACTATTCGAGCTGTAAATGTCTGTTTATGGTGCAATATCTACATAAGTTGATTTGGTGCAACTGTCACTCCAGTGTTTTAATGCTGCAGTGTGTTTGCTAATTGTGTCAGAAGGATAATGGATGATTGTAGAAGCCTTGTTTGATCATGTTAGTACTGCTGGAAACTGTTTAGCTGGTTAAAGAAGCTATAAAACTGACCTTCCTATGAGCAGGTTGAGAATCTGCAGCATCACGTTTGTGGAGTAAATCAAACGCTCATAATGGAGAAACTCTCATGTGGAACTCAACAGTCTATTCTTGTTCTTAGAAATGAAGGCTATTCCATGCGAGGACTTGCCAAGAAACTGAAGATTCAACCCCAAACTTCTGAACAGTAGTGTTTGCTTTAAATCCAAATGAAAATGAAGAAAATTTACTGACAGAAAATATCTGACTTTGGGGAAGAAATCTGACTTTAATTAAATGTTTGCAAGTTCGGTGGGCTGGATTAAAACGTTTAACGAGCCGCATGTGGTCTCAGGGCCTTAGCTTGTGACACAAAAAAGAAAATCAACAAACATGTGAAGATTGCAAGCCAAAAAAAAGCTAAACGAAAATGTGAGGCATTTCATAGAATTTTACATTTGATATTTTCGCCACTAATCGGATTCCATAAGCCCAGAGCCCAGTTTGTTCCGTGTGGGTTAAACTTTCAACATTAAGGCGACATCTGGAAACCAAATATCCAAAACTCGTTGGAAAGCCGTGGAGATTTTCAAGATGAAAGAAAATGGGCTTTGTGTGCAGATAAGAACTATCATGTCACTGACTACTATTTACTACTATTTAACTAAGACAAAAAAGAGGAAAAGAAAACAGCAACCTGCTTCTGCTGCTCAACACAACCAGCCGCCCTCGCTGAAGAAACACTGCTTTATAACCCAAAGAAATACCATCTTACATCCCAACAGGTGAAACTACAAACATGCAAACAATATTTACATTTCCAATTCATTTCCAAACAATAGCATTTAAATAAAAACAACAATTCAAAATACTTCATTACAATACAAATAATTATTAACTTCAAAATGTACTCAGTTCTGAACTCCCCTGGACCATCAGAGTAAAATGGTTTAGTCCTAATTGGAGCTGATGGGGTAAACTGGGCGTGGCACTCATCAGTCCCTCCTTGGCTCGTCAACAGCCACGACCACAGATGGAAGCTCGTCAGGATCAGCCAGGGTGACGTGTGCTCAAACAAAAAGACACTTGGAATTAATATTCAACACAATGTCCTTGAATTGATCAGAACTTGCAAATAAATCAGAAGGATAAATCAAATTGGCAAACTAACCTGAAATAAAGTGATTTAACAAAAATGGTGTGAGCAATGTTTCTTACGATGTAACGGAAGTGGTGTGTACAAGTTGTTTTTACCCTTATTGTGTGGCCACGGTGTTGGCCATCACACACACACACACACACACACACACACCTGGTATGAGGAGGCTGTGACCGAGACCTTGACCCGCTCGCTGGTGTATTAATAGGCCGCGTCTCCCTGACACCAGACACTACAAGGCCGCGCTGGTTTGCGTCAGAAGAGCGTCTGTGGCACGTCTGGTCCAGGGCCCGGTGGCCCCTGAGGGCCGGCATGACGGCGGGCACCAGATCAGATGTCTTGCCGCATCCTGAGCATATCGCAACAATACGCACACACACAATTAAACACACGTCACAGCAAGTTTGGTAGAAACTACAGGTACAGTGTGTGTGTGTGTGTGTGTGTGTGTGTGTGTGTGACATTTTGGTCAGGTGAGCAAGCGTCCTCTTTTTCCCGGGGTCCGGACGGGGTTTATAAATTCACGAAAGTGTCTGGTTTTCACGCTTCTTCAAAGGACTTTTACACACATGTAGGTTCGCCAACCGTGCGTTAAATGATTCGAGAATGAAATTTGCACAATCAGTTTTGAAACAATAGCGGACGGCTCTCATGCCAATCACATCACACGCTTTTTATGAAGACGTCACCTTTTCTACGTTTGATTAAGTAATACCCGATGTCATCGTTAGTTTGATTGGTCTTAGTGTCTGTGGGGAGGGCGGGGCTTAGAGAAAGATAATTCAAATGATTGACGCTTCTCCAGGTTAAACTCGCGCATCTTAATGTTTCAGAGCTTGTTTGTTAAGGTTGTTTGTTAGGTCAGACACATAAATATTAATTTATTACCTGAAACGTTATTCTTAACATATTAATAAACAACAAAATGCCCATGTAACGAAAATGAGCTAATAAATTGAAACTTTCTATATTATTAAATTGTCGTATAAAAAACTTTTTATATGACAACTGCCTAATAATATTGCTCACTGATAGATATTAGTTGTTATTATTATATATATTGTTGAAGCTGGATTTTATAACGGAAGAGCTGATATTTAGAACACTTTCGTAGTATTATTAATTAATTAATGTATTGATTTATTAGAAAAGAGTCTCTAGGACTATTATTTTGTTACAGAGTTAAGTTTTTACAGATTACATTTTTTTCATTGCAGAAGTTATTATTAAAGAAGTTTAGCATTCATTGCAGAAGTTTAGCATTATTAAAGCATATAACCACCTAGAAGCTTGTCTGAATTTGTCTCGACGCCGCACCAGTTGCTTTTTTTTTCCAACTTTTTTTTTCGGAAATCAAAATATGGTCCCCCTAAATTTGGTACAAAGATTCAAAATCTAACTTTGATAAAACAGGTTCCAGTGTATTTCTGTGACTGACGTGTTGGTAGAATAAGGAGAAAGTGAGAGCGAGTCCTCGGCTCCTCTGATTCATTCACCCGGACTGCAAAACGTGTGGTAACGCCGATTCTGAGGAATGAAGAAATCCAGAGATCCAGCGATGAAGAAACACACACACACGCTCCCCCGCTGAGATCTGCTCTTTTCTACCTCTGTAAATGAGGGGAATGTCCTGATTTGTTCTGTTCCCAACTCTTCTGCTGTCACAGGACCCATAATTCAACACTGGAGTACTACAGCATCAGGGTGTCACGGGCCCCGGGGCCAGTGGAACTCAGCGGGAGACATGGCCTCACACCACCAGACGAGCTTGTCTTCACTTTCTTCACATCCACTGTGAAGAAATCACACACATCCATTAAGAAAGACCGAGACTACAGTACAGAGATCAGCACAAGGTTAGCGAGAGAGAGATGGATAGAGCGAGAGAGAGAGATGGATTAAAAAGTAGAAGATAACAAGAAAAAAGACAGAACCGTGGGGGGTCAGAGAAAGAAGGGTGGAGGAAAAAGGTAGAGAAGAAAAGTGAAAGAGAGAAAGATAAAGAGTGAAAGAGAGTGAGAGAAGTTAAAGACAGAAGAGTGAGAGAAAGGGAGAAAAAGGTAGAGACAGAGAGTGAGACAGAGAGAGCTAGAAAGAAAAAAAGAGGAAGAGAGACAAAGAATGAGTGAGTCAGTCAGTGAGTGAGTGAATGAGTGAAAGAGCAAAAGAGATAACAACTGGATATTTTGGGAATACATTAAAGAGTAATAACCAATCATATGAATAAATATTAAATTGGAAACAAGTCCTGGCTGTGAATAAAACACCAAACTGTTGTCGCGGGAACACCAGACTCCGCCTCCCTCTATCAGCCTTGTCACCTGATCCTCTTCCTCTAGACCATGGTCACCTGATCCTCGTTTTCGCACAGCCACTCGTCACGAAACAGTCTGGCCCAGTCAACCTGGTCTCCAACTCCTACAGCTCCATTTCCCTACACCACTGACCGTCTGCCCACGTCCAGGACTGTCACTCTTCTACATCGTCTTCACCGAGCATCCTGATGTCAGGCAATCACATGGATTCCTGGCTAGGCTGAAATGAAAAAAAGTTTGAATGGAACATTCCTGTTCTGTGGTTGGGCAAAAATCTCCATCATCAGTGATTGTTCCTACTTCAAGGTCATACAGTTGTGCAGTCCAGAGTCTTACACGTGTAGTAGAGTCATCAATCATCAACCAATCACTTGTTTCGTTTGGCTGGAACCTTAAGAACCCTACGAGTTATTGAATAATACCTGTAGAACATGTTGATGCTCCTCAAGAAGTTCGGTCCAGTCTCTTGATTGAGCTTAAAGTGGGCTGATGCTAACCACGATTACTTGGGTTGGTCTTTTAATATAAATCTGTGCTTCTAGCACTCGAACCCTTGAATGCAGTGTTGAGCACCTTCTTGTTGTCGAGTCCTACTTTTTTTCAGCGACCCCGCAATTGCCCACTGACCTGGAACTTCTTTGCCACAGGGCTTCCTTATTCTCTTTCAAGTCCTGAACTAGCGCTCAAGGAGACGTAGCATGAGAAGTTTGTCCCCTCTACTGGAACAGGCTTCTTGGTGAGGAGGAAGGTCCTCGATGTGATGTGGTGCAGTGTTCTGCTCCTTCAACCTTGACTTCTAAAGCTGACCATCTTGTTGGGACTCAGGACGACAAAAAAAAAAGGGTGGACCACTATGGTTGTCGTGGTCTTCTTTTTTTCTTCTTCTTCAGTGTCATTGCCTGTCCAGGTTACAGTTCTCCTAGTTAGAGACTGTTCTAAGTTCCAATCTCAACCTACAAGTACCGCTGTCAACTGTGATACTCTGTCCTTCTGTCAGTCAAATTGTCCCCCTTCACTCCCTCGTCCATTTAAAATGTCACGTGTAAAATGCCATTGATCAAATTAATATTCATGAGTCTACGTTTCTGATCTCTGGCTTCCCTTTACAATCTGAATTTAACTTCACGTTGTCCTGGGAATGAAACCCCTGACTGGTGTTGCGAACACTAGCTCTACTATCTCTCTCTCTCTTTGGGCTGGTCAGTCTTCGTCTTTTGCTGTGGATCAGATTTGTCTGGCTAGACAAAGGACAGTAGCCTCGTGGTTTCATCCCTTCTTTTTATTCCACACATTATAAAAGGTTCAGTGTCGTTACATTGCTACAGCAACATTTACACCTGAGAGCGCAACAATAGTACGACTGGTTTACTCACAACACTCCAATGCTCGTGTACAAGTGCGGCAGTACAAATCAATGTACTTGTATTTGTCAAGTGTCATCGAGAAGCAATATTTTCTGAACTACTCAAGTCAAATCTCTCCACCTCCTCCAGCTCTTCTCTCCTTCCTCCTGCTGAGTTTCTCCATCACTTGTTTTTTTTCAGCTCATGGAAGATTTGTCTGTTTCCATCAGATGTTCGGTTCCTCTCCAAGTGTCTTCTGCTCGGCAGAGAGAAACCAGGCTACACCTCCATGTCTTCATCGCTGCTCACATCCATCATGGTGTTCAGCTCTTTGGTCCTTTTCTTCGTCTTTTGTTCGCTCTCTTGAAGATTGTGATATTTTCGTTTTCTTTTCGTCAGCAGCCAGTCGTGGTTGAGAATGGCTGGAGTGGTGCATATTCTCTTTTCGAACAGATCCTTGATCAGCTGCTTGCAGTACAGCGACACGGACAGCTCGTCCACTTGCGAGTTCTGCGTCTGACACTGGGGTTTGCTGAACATGTAGAACAGGACGAATCCCATGTCAAACACATCATCGGGCAAATCCAGACTGGACTCACAGTCGGACTTCCGGCTGTTGCTGAAGTTGGCCAGCTTTAGGTTGAGCTCTTTGTCCAGTAGAATGTTCTTGCACTCAATCTTTCCGTGTGTGATGTGGAGCGTGTGGTGCATGTAGTCCACCGCGTGCGTCAGATGCTGGAACAGCCTCTTGGCCTCGGCTTCGGTTCGCGGACCGTAACGAAAGAGGTAATTGTCGAGGTCACAGTTGGTGCAATGCTCCATCACGATACAAAACACATCTGGGTTTTCGTACAGGCCCAGGGTCTTCACGATGTGTTCGTGTTGTAGAAGCGAGAGGTTGGTTAGGAAGCGCCGGGCGCACTTGCGTGATTTGTCGGCCTTGTTAATCACCTTGATGGCGACATAATGCTTGAGTGCCAGAGAGAAGGCCAGGATAACCTTCTCAGATTCACCTAGTTTTTCGATTGGCTTAAAACCCCACTGAGAAATAGCCTCTGTTATACACATCCTTTAACTAACTGAACAGAAGCCCCGGCCAGTGCAGTGTTATAAACATTCGCTGATGGAAAAACGTACGTGTCGTCACGTGACTGTCATGTGATGGAAAGCCATACCATGTGTTGTCACATGACGGCAATGTGCGGAATTAGCTAGCTGTGCTGCTTTTTAGCCATAGCGAGGAGCTAAAAGGCTTTATCTGCCACAGACTAATTAGTCAAACACCTGTCAGCTAACCTACCAAAGGAACACCTTTGTGTCCAGTGGTCAGTGTTTTTGCATTTGCTTTTGTTGAATAGTTGTTGTCATATGTTATTTGCCATTTAGGATAAGGTTCTTCTGCTTGGAAAAATAGTCGGTCTGCACAATTCTTGTGCCTTCCTTTGTTGGATGGTTTTTAAGCTATTTACTGTAAGTCACACCCTGGAATTCAGAACTTGTTGTTTTCTGAACCTTTTGGTTTCCCTGCCTGGTCACAAATCAATTCAACATGTTGAACAATGGCCTGGAGTTCAAGTCCTGACCAGCTAACCAGACCAAGTTGGTTCTGGGCAAGACTTGCTCAAGCCAAGCCATCTGTTAAAGAAAATAAGTTTTAAAATGCCTTAAACATTGAATATTAAGTATGCTTGAATCGCAGATGAAAAAACTTAAGTTTTTCTCAACATTTTCTCAAGTTGACAAGTGTGTGTGTGTTGCTCGGATCAGATTTGAGCAGGAATAAAACCTTGAAGAAAGGAAACATCTCGCAAACTTCCCGTAACTACCTCTTAGCTCCTAACTATGCCATGAGCTGATGTGCATTCTGAGATTCTTCTTCACGCTCTCAATGGCTTTATACAGTATGGTAATGTTTTCTCATCTGCAACTGATTCCTATACATTTCTCTTCAGAAAAAAAAGATTATAACTGAGTAGCAGAGGAGGAAGGAGGCAGAAGCTCGAGAGATCTGAAGGAAATGGGTGTGGAGCTTGGTCTTGCTCTGTGCTTACTCATCTGTGATTTCGAAATTAACTTTAATCATGTGTTTAATAATGTGTTTTATTTCTTTGTAAATTAGAGCATCTTAGGTGAAGAACCGGTCATAAAGGGTTTTAGACCCAACACCGTCATATTTGACACTTGAACTTGACACTCGTGTGCAGACAACACACTTTCCTATCTACCAACCTGTGTTGTCTGCACACGAGTGTCAAGTTCAAATTTATTTATATAGCAATTTCTTAGTCCCAGATCAACGCAAAGCCACTATGCGGAAATGGGGGGGGGGGGTCTTTAAAAAAGAAAAAGTATGTTACAGTCCTGCTCCACTGCTCCACCCGGTGGAGAGTCAGGGTTATGACATCACTAATTGATTGCCAGGTGTTTGTAATAAAGGGAACTATAAATGCCTGCATGTGGCAGAAGGTTGTTGGATATTGAGGTTTGAGAATCCAAGTGAAAGGTTTAGTTCTGTTTTCCATGTCATGCTTTTGTTTTGTATTTCTTTATTGAATACTACTAGATTTGCAATAATTTTCCCCACTGTGGGACGAATAAAGGACTTTCTTATCTAGGATTTTCTTATCATTATTGTTCTGCCTGGTTCTCAGCCATATAACCGTGACACAGTAGTGTAGTAAATACACATACTTTGTGCACTTTGAGACAGTTAAAACTTTGAAAAGCGCCTTACAAATGCTCAGAACTTGAACTTCACGCGAGGAGAATTTAGGCTTCTTTGAGTAATTTTTTTCCGCCTGCTTATTACTTCTTCTCCTTTCATTGAATTTTCATTGACAATCGGTACTTTCTACTCCTTACATTGGGAAAATAGCAATTTTCCTTTCCTTTCTCTCATTAACCTGGCTATTATTCCTCATTGTGGAGCTGTCTTGGCCGGAACCCAGGTCCAAACCTTCTGATTCCGTCAGTACACAGAACCATCGTGAGATTCAGACACACACACATCGGACCGTGAAAATCGTCTTGTTTCAATTCTCCTGGTTTCGCACTGATGTCACGAGTCTTTCCTGTCATCTGCTGTGAGGAAACACCTCGGGCTGGAGCTGAAGGAGTTTGTTCCCGAGGTCTGTAAGCCATCATGACTTCATCACAGATGGGAATCGGAGCGGTAAGAGCAGAACTGGAAACCGTCCAGGCCATAAACATCACGAGGAACCAGAAGAACAGAGCTGGACCACAGTCAAGCTCCATCAAGAGCCTGTGTGGAATATCAGGAGGGTCTCGTAGGGAGGAACAAACACAGTGAAGGTTTGATGTGAAGCCATTTGCTTTGAGGCAATTTCTCGTGTCCGGGATATTTGCTCCAAATCACCAGTAGAGTTTCATGATATTTTTAAAGGCTCTTCAGTTTCGTGTTGTTTTGTTGTACGCTTTGTTGTGGTCGCTTTATACATTTCACACAAATCACATTTTCCAAAAACACTAGTTTAACAGTTCAGCACTTACAGTAATTAAACGCTGGAGTGATGGAGTGTTGCACATCTTCCTTGTCAGACCACAGCGCTGCCCACTGCTCCACCATACCGTCCCCAGTCCAATCCCAGATCCCTAAAGATTAGTTAACAGTAGATTATTAACTCGTCTTCGGCCATGTGGACTAGGCTTCTGATGGATTCAGCCATTGAAATCACAATTCTGAGTTTGTCAGGGAAAGAGAAAAGCGCTTTATAAATGAACCTGAACAGTGCTAGAATTTTAATCCTAGAATTCGAACTTCTGAGAACTCCTGGATTTTGTTTTTGTCCCAGAGAAAGCAGGAAGAGAACAAATGTGTGTGTGTGTGTGTGTGTGTGTGTGTGTGTGTGTGTGTGTGTGTGTCGGAATCTAGGCGTTTTTTTCTGCTTGTGATTTTGTCAAACACACACACACACACACACACACACACACACACACACACACACACTGACACAAATTAATAAAAGATACTGTTATTTTTTTTTTGTTGCTTGTACTTTTAAAACTGACGGGGTTTTTTGCTTGTTTTTTTTTTTTTTTTTTTTTAAAAAAT
>MU204243.1:34588-52088 GCA_017309775.1 Paedocypris sp. Pulau Singkep
TGCGTGTGCGTGCGTGTGTGTTTAATCCTAATCTTGATTAGAAGGGAGTTAACCATCTGTTTCAGAAGCCCACACACACACACACACACACACTTTTTGAGGAAAAAGGAACGCATATAAATTGAAATGACAAAAATGTAAAGATAAAATGTCGCAAAATATTGCGTGTTCCCCGTGTAAAAAACCTTAATTACCCTGGTCGACAGCAGATTTGACATTAGTGAACTTTTACAACTGCTACTGGGGATTAGAACTTAATCAATAATCCATTGTTTCCTGAGTCGTTGAACCAATGATGAAAGTATTAGTGACTGAAAACCTGTGATCCCTGATGGAGGAGGACCTGAGATGTTGCTTCACAGGAATAGTGTAAAGAGTGAAGAGACACACACAAACCCGGAGCAGTGGGCAGCCCAAGTCGTGGTGTCGGGGGCGTGTGGGGGTCCGTGCCAGTTGTAGACTCCACCGCACTGGGATTCAATTTATTTGTATAAATGACTTGACTTTAAATGTAGGAACAGAAGATAGCTCCGGACCCAGCAGCTGACAATCATTTTAAACTTATAAAACTTGTAAAGAATATGAGACTTCCCTTTATTACTTTTTGTGTCACTTGTGATACAGTTTGTTTATCGTCACTTTACAGGGACGTAAAAACATTTTTTCAAAAAGGTTGTAATACATAATTGGATCACCAGGTGGCAGCAATTAGTCGCTACATGTTGTTTCCATTGCAGTGACCACTAGGGGAGCCGCTCCAAATTTGGAAAAATCGTTAAAAAAAATTTGTTCTGGAGGTCGAGAATAATAAAATGTATACTCAAATTTTTATGAGAAGGGTTTTTATGAGGGTTTCTTGATTGTGGCGTGGAAAATTTTTGTGTTTGAAATTTTAACTTTTTTCTCTTAGCACCTTGTATCTCTGGAGCTACATCTAAAATAATGTAAAATGTTTGTAATGTTTGTTTCTTATTTTTAAGAGAACTATCACGTAGAATCTAGAGAAAAAAAAAACATTTTAAGCTTTCCTTCTGGTACACCGCATTAAAGGGTTAAAACTGTTCAATTGTTGGAATAAGTTCAGATTTTTTTTACCCGTTAATAAGTTAAAACTTTCGAGTTGAGATGTAAAAGGAGGTAAAGTTTTTTTAATGCATTTTATTCCTTTTTAAAGCAGCTCTGCTTTTAAGCCACAAGTTAGATAACATTGTAAATATGCTTCGTTTGATGTTTACATATATATATATATATATATATATATATATATATATATATATATATATATATATATATATTTCCACTTAATTAAGTTCAAGTTTATTTATATAGCACTTTTCTTATTTCGAGACCAACGCAATGTCGCTATGCAAATTAGGGAACAAAAATTAGTCTTTAAAAAAGAAAAATGTCCATTCTATTTATCTGTGTTAAAAAAGAAGGGAAAAAAAGAGTCAGTTAAAAGACAAAAAAAAACAAATTAGCCTGCCTATAATCGATACTTGACCGTCAAATCCAATTAATTCCGTACAGTACGAACTTTTTCAGATTCAGAAACCTTTTGACAACTGTAATGTTATGTATAAATAAATGTATATACTTTTGGACCTCAAAAAAATCCACAAAACCAAACCTAGACTTTGAACCGGTCAGTTTTTTTTTTTTATTATAGATAGGATAGATCAGTGGTTCTCAAAGTTGCCCTTGGTTCAGACCAACTGAACAGAATCACTGGTGTGAAAGCAGCCTAAAATTGAAGAGAAAAGCCACTGACGTCGAACCTCAGGCAGGCCATTCAAAAGTTAAATACGGAAAATATGTCGAAGCAAATCTTGCTCCCGCCTTCTCTGAGGAAGAAAGACAAATCGGTGTCCTGATCCTTAAAACACTGGCAGCGGACAGAATGACACCCACAAAATTAGGAAGTTGCATCAAGACACTTTTCAAGTGATGCAGGTGTTGTTGGGGCGCGAGATTTTCCTATAGGTTTAAAGGGGGGCGCGGCCAAAAAAGTTTGAGAACCACTGGGATAGATAGAAGCTAGACGTGAGAGTGACGTCACAGCGCCCCCCAGCGGCCGACATGTGCTAGCACCTGCCAATAATGCTGGAAGGTTTTGTGACCGCACCTTGCACATTCATTTAAAAATTGTGTTCATTGCGAGTACAGCTCGACAACAATTTTTTACTCTTCCAACTGTTTCAATCATAAAGAAAAACTGTTGATCACAAGCCAGTGCTGGATCTGCCTTCACTTCACTCTCGCCAGGTGGTGATGACGTCAGAGAAGGTCATGTGACTGTGACTGGTCATGTGACCAGCCGCAGCGCCACTCTTAGGTTCTTCAGGAATCCATTATGTAAGAGATAGAGAGAGAGAGTGTGTGTGTGTGTGTGTGTGTGTGTGTGTGTGTGTGTGTGTGTGAGAGAGAGAGAGAGAGAGAGAGAGACTAAGTGAGAGAGAGAGAGAGAGACAGACAGACAGACTAAGAGAGATAGACTAAGTGAGAGAGAGAGAGAGAGAGAGAGACAAACAGAGAGTGAGTGACAGAGACAGACAGAGAGAGAGACAGACAGACAGACTAAACGAGAGACTAAGTGAGAGAGAGAGACAGAGAGAGAGAAAGACAAACAGAGAGTGAGTGACAGAGAGAGAGAGACAGACAGACTAAGAGAGAGAGAGAGAGACTGAGAGAGAGAGGAAGACATACAGAGAGTAAGAGAAAGACTAAGTGAGAGAGAGAGGGAGAGAGAGAGAGAGAGAGAGAGAGAGAGAGAGGGGAAGACATACAGAGAGTAAGAGAATGACTGAGTGATTGAGAATGAGAGAGAGAGAGAAAGCGAGACAGACAGAGAGTGAGTGAGAGAGAGAGAGAGAGAGAGAGAGAGACTGAGTGAGAGAGAGATAGAGATGGAGTGAGAGAGAGAGACAGAGAGAGATAGATAGAGACAGACAGAGAGACAGAGTGAGAGAGCGAGTGAGAGATAGAGATGGAGTGAGAGAGAGAGACAGAGAGAGAGAGACAGAGAGAGACAGAGTGAGAGAGAGAGAGAGACAGACAGAGAGACAGAGTGAGAGAGCGAGTGAGAGAGAGAGAGAGCGAGCGAGCGCCACAGGTACAGATGGGCTGAAGGACAGATTGGTGGGAGGTGGAGAGTGGGAGCTTTGCGTCTAATCCCTCAGTCCTTCTGCATGTTCTCAGAGCGTCTCCGTCTCCTCGGCGTCTCCGGACCCCCGCGGCCCCTGCACCTCCACTGACATGAGCTTCATCGCGGATGACGTGGAGATCGACCCGGTCACGCTCAACCTCATCATCCTCATCGCCAGCTACGTCATCCTGCTGCTGGTCTTCCTCATCTCCTGCATCCTGTACGACTGCCAGGGCAAGGACCCCACCAAAGAGTACGCGCCCGACCCCGTGCCCCCCGTCAACTCCGCCCCCATCCGCCTGGTGGTCATGCAGGGCTCCACGGCCGCCGCCCGCTGGGACCAGAGCAAGACCGTGACCAGCTGCGAGGGCCCGGGCGAGAAGAAGAGCACGCTGGTCTGACGGACTCCCTCGCTCGCCCCCCTTCGCACTCTCTCTCTCTACTGACCATCTCTTCCTACATTTCCAATGACTGTGCTTTTTTGGACTCGCCCAGTTCATCAGGATTTTCAGAACAGCTGGTGAGTGAACGAATGAGTAAGTGTGTGTTAAAACATGACAGTCTTTATTTACAGTGTGTGTGTGTGTGTGTGTGTGTGTGTGTGTGTGTGTGTGTGTGTGTGTGACTATTACATGCCAAAAGAAAAATTACTGCAGTATTTGGCCTTAATAGTTACCAAACCACGACTTAGACAGGTGACTTCCTCATGTCTCAAATATTGATACTAGTGGCTGTTCCGGCAATTGAATTTCCTCACTGTGGGATCAATAAAGTTCATTCATTCATATCACAATTGATCACCTAGAAAGGTAAAAGCTAAAAGCGAGTAAACATTACAGCCTTCAACTTTGAAAAATAAGAGTTGAGTTGGGTAGAGTTGAGCTGGATTGAGTTGAGTTGAGTTGAGTTGGATTGAGTTGAGTTGGGTTGGATTTAG
This sequence comes from Paedocypris sp. Pulau Singkep, assembly GCA_017309775.1. NCBI lineage: Eukaryota > Metazoa > Chordata > Actinopteri > Cypriniformes > Paedocypris > Paedocypris sp. Pulau Singkep. The sequence continues at coordinate 38,671 of MU204243.1, forward strand.
TTGAGTTGAATTGAGTTGCGTTGTGTTTAGTTGAGTTGTATTGAGTTGAGTTGGGTTGAGTTGAGTTGAGTTGAGTTGAGTTGGGTTGAGTTGAGTTGAGTTGTGTTTAGTTGAGTTGTATTGAGTTGAGTTGAGTTGAGTTGAGTTGGGTTGAGTTGAGTTGAGTTGAGTTGAGTTGTGTTTAGTTGAGTTGTATTGAGTTGAGTTGGGTTGAGTTGAGTTGAGTTGAGTTGGGTTGAGTTGAGTTTGGTTGAGTTGAGTTGGATTGAGTTGAGCTGGATCGAGTTGAGTTGGATTGAGTTGAGTTGTGTTTAGTTGAGTTGGGCTGTATTGAGTTGAGCTGGATCGAGTTGAGTTGTATTGAGTCGAGTTGTGTTTAGTTGAATTGGGTTGAGTTGTATTGAGTTGAGTTGTGTTTAGTTGAATTGGGTTGAGTTGTATTGAGTTGAGTTGAGTTGTATTGAGTTGAGCTGGATTGAGGTGAGTTGTGTTTAGTTGAGTTGGGTTAAGTTGTATTGAGTTGAGTTGAGTTGGATTGAGTTGAGCTGGATCGAGTTGAGTTGTATTGAGTTGAGTTGTGTTTAGTTGAGTTGTATTGAGTTGTATTGAGTTGTATTGAGTTGAGTTGAGTTGGATCGAGTTGAGTTGTGTTTAGTTGAGTTGGATTGAGTTGAGTTGTATTGAGTTGTATTGAGTTGTATTGAGTTGAGTTGAGTTGGATCGAGTTGAGTTGTGTTTAGTTGAGTTGGATCGAGTTGAGTTGTGTTTAGTTGAGTTGGATTGAGTTGAGTTGTGTTGAGTTGGGTGCGTGTAGATCAACGACTGAAGAATTTGTGATGCCATCACAGGGCCGTACAGCAAACCACATTGATGGAGTGTGTATGTTAGTACAGTTGTTGTTACTTAGCAAAACACACACACACATACACACAAGAAACATACCATGAAACATTTATTGAAAAACACAAACATGTCAGGAATGCCGCACTTTGTTAATAACGTTCAAAACGCATGTGTACCCGGCCCTGCTCGGTCTGTATCCTGACTCTGCATTAGTGCAGTGTGTGTGTGTGTGTGTGTGTGTGGGTGTGTGTGTGTGTGTGTATGTGTGTGTGTGTGTGCGTGTGTGTATATTTAGTGTGGAGTGGGTGAGTTAGAGGCTTTACAGCTTCTCTGAAGGTTGCGGTCGCAGCTTTATAAAGCGTTTTAAGAGTGTGTCCAGTGTCTATTCTGAGCTGAAGGCTGCTCATCCTCGTCATCAGCTTCTCTGTGTGTGTGTGTGTGTGTGTGTGTGTGTGTGTGTGTGTGTGTGTGTGTCAGTGCTGCTATAACACAGCGTGTTCTTGAGTTTCATTCAGTATCCATTTAATCAAATGTTATTGGTTTGTCAGTTATTCATATGTTTACTATTATGTCTCAGTGATTGTCTCGCTCTGCGAATGGTTGGCCACCAATCCAGAGTGTGTTTCCTGCCATACAGTACAATACAGTACAGTTACAATCACTGATTAGTTACAGTTACTAGTTACTTCTCGCAAATGTGTTAGTAATTGAGTTACATTGTTATAAAAGTAAGTAATTACCTGGGACATTAACTATTGCGTTACTCACATTTTTTTTGTTTGTCAAATAACGTGTCACTAAATATAATTGATTATTATTATAAAGCATTGTACATTAATCTACACAATTTTAATATTGCTGTGGAACAATGTGAGAGACACCTACAAAATTCAATATTTTTTTTGTAGTTATCATTAGTATAGTGACACAAAAGATGGTTTAAAACTTTAAATATTTTTTGCACAGACTACAAAAATATAACGGACGAAATATAAATTATGCTTCTTAAGGAATGAGTTAAGACCCCCCCCCCTATTGACCAAATATTAAGAAGAATTGCAGTTTTTAACATTTACAGTATTGTTAAAAGTAACAAGTGACAATTACACAATGTCAACATTGACAGCATTACACATTTAAATAAAACATAGAAAACATATTCTAAATGTCAAATTATACTAGATAACTTAAAATATTACACCACCCCATAAAAACACAAAGTGAAACTTTTGAACACAAAGTGAAATGTAAACTATTACACACACATAGTTATGTATACCCTAATATTACCATTACCATTGCTTTTTAATATATTTACATATGAAGTGCATTTTATTTCCACTATTTTTTCTTACTATTTTTGTTTCAACTATTTGTTTGAATATATTTGAATACATGAAATATAGTTATAGTTATTGTTATAGTTATAGCTAAATATAGTTATTGCTCATATATTAATTTATGAAATTCATATATTAAACAGTTTTTAACAATGTATGCATGTATATGTTAAAAACCTATTTAAAAATTTCCCATATATTGGATATAGCCAATTAAAAATACGGCATATACTTTTAAATATATTAAAACAATGTTTCACGAATACATTTCTTCTCCGTATATATTTATAGTCCTTTTTTGATGACATGGATACTGAGAATGCTGTTGCACACCTTTATATCTTGCTTGTTTTCCCTATTTTCTCCTTTCTCTAAGTTGCGCACCGGATAGCTTGACGAATTCGGGTCAACAGATATAGTAATAAGATCAGAGTGATAAGATCGTTTTTTATTGTTCCTCGCCGTGCTCGTGCCATCGTGATCATGATCTGCTGCTGAAGACCAAACTTCACGAGTCTAACGTCCCGAGATCTGATGAGGAGGAAGACAGGAAGTGGAGATCATGGTGATGTCTGTAGAGCTTCATGGTTGTGTGAAGCGAGGAACCGAGGGCTTCCTCCATCTTTCCCTCGTCCATCTCAGCTCCAGTGACACTAAAGCCACAAACTGAACCGGGTTGACGAGTTAAAGCGTATGGCAGCTTCACGGACCTTGTCAGGACCCCTAGATGATCAAGGAACCAGGAGAGCGTTTACTAAAGCGAGGGGAAGGGGATTTGGTTCATTTGTAGGCGGCTGATGGCGAGAACAGCTTGTTTCTTTGACCTGCCAGAAGGCTCCTCGCACTCCCTGACCTTCAGCAGATGTTTCCTCTGGGACCTGATTCATCCAGCGTGGTTTATGAGTAAATGTCGTGACGCTGGTTGGAGACAGAACACATCCTTGAGCATCAAACACTCACGAGGCTTCCAAGGTCGTTGGACGGAGCTCTCTAATCTGAACCCTGATGGAGACCAGACTGAAGACTCTTCTCAGGAAGTGAGTTGATGTTTTCGGGCTGCCGACTCAACCAATCTCCTTTGATCAGAGTCTCTTGGTCGAGATTATTGATCCAAACACAGAGTGCGATGAACTTGTCTATAGTGGAACGTGGAGGTCAAAGGTGCGAAGCTGGATCGCTCTCAAACTGAGGGGCGTGTCACAGCACTGGAGAGGAGGAGAGCAGGGCGGAGTTGTGGGTGGAGCCTGATCCTGACTCTCCCATGCTAATGAATTCGTCACGGGAAGAAAACACTTGCTCTGATCACGGAGCGGCCATAAAAACAGCGCTAATCTCCACGCGTAGAGGACGACTATGATCAGACTCCATCCGGAAAACACAGCACTAAAGCTCGATAATGCCTCAGAGCGTCAGATAGCACCGCTCCTATCGGGGGATAACAATCAAAGGTTGAACGACTCTGATGAATATTAACCTGCAGATAAGGAGGTTCAGGAGGACATTCTATCTGCTGCCATTGTCCTCAGCGCTCCGGGATCTGCTTACAGCTTTCACCGCTCACATTTCTGCTCCCCTACACACCATCTCACTCACACGCTTCAGTTCTGGGCTTTTCTGTTCTCCTCACGCTTGTGTGGGTGTCCTCTGCTTCTCCGCTTTCCCCTCACAGTCCAGAAACAAGGAGCAATGGAGTGTGGAGTGAGGCAGAGAACCTGGACATCATACTTGAGTAAAAGTGCCTTACTGTAAAAATGACTCCACGACAAGTTGCAAGTTACCAATTCCAAGACGACTTGAGTAAAAGTCGTAAAATGTACAATTTTAAAAGAACTTAAGTATTGTAGTCATTCTGAATTAAGTATGGAAGCCTGTTTCCGCCACTTAAAAACAAAAGAATCTCAGAATTCTGACTTTTTATCTCAGAATTTTGAGTCATTAAGTCAAAATTCAGACTTTTTATCTTAGAATTCCGAGTTATAAAATCAGTGGATTTCAGATTTCAGGGCTTCAATAGAAGATATTGATATAATGGAAGACATTATCACGGATTATTTTATGCGTGGTTTTACAAACAAGGAAATATTGATTTTATTGGAGGAGTCCGATTTTTTAGAGGAAATTTGTGGCAAAGGTGCAACAAAACAGAAGAAGCAGACGTGGCATATTTTATGCAGCAGCAACTTCTGACAACACGGATATTGTTGGATTCACCAGGAACGGGCTTCCATATTTACTGCTATAATCTAAAAAAAAAACCTTATATAACCAAATGATTGTATTAAAATTTACTAAGACAAACTGTATGAGGGTTTAATTGGTTAGAAAGTTTGATCAATCGTGTGTAAATCCTAACAGACTCAGTGGTTTTGAGAAGATTTGAGAAAAAAAAGTCAGAATTGTGACTTAATAACTTGGAATTCTGAGATAAAAAGTCCGAATTCTGAGAAAAAAGTCAGAATTCTACCTTAATAACTTGGAATTCTGAGATAAAAACGGAACAGAACATAAAAACGCAACATAAAAACTGAAGAAACGTGCTTCCATGATTTAGGCTCAAAAATCTGCAAGAAAGAAAGAAAGACAAAAAACTCTTAAATTGTGAGGCTTTATTTCTTTATTTCTAAATGAGTTCAAAAGGAGCAAAAAGTCAGTCTCAGTGAAACTCAAATGAGAGAAAAAGTGCAACAAGTTAAATCACGTTATATTTGTGATTTGACTGATAAATAGCATCCAGTACCCTCAGCATCCTGCAGATGGCGATAGTCTTGTCCGCCCTAGAAGTTAGAAAAAAATTGCGCACAATCAAGCGTCCATTCAGATGTAGTGAAGTAAAAAGTACAGATACTAAATGACAAATGTAGTCAAGTAGAGAGTAACTAGTTTCTCGTATTTTCGATACACTGCACAAGAACAAAGTAGCCAAGTAAGTTGAAGTAAGATAACAAAGTCCATTTACTCAAGTACTTCACACCACTGGATTAAAAGTGTGTGTGTGTGTGCGTGTTCTGCTCTGTGATTGGTCGGCCACAGCAGAGTTGCTGACTCAGGTGACCTACATGGAAAAGCGGTTTACAAGAGTGATGGAAGTCTGGAGGATGAAGTGGCGTGATTTGTGATTGGCTCTGAGACGGAACAGGAGCGGGGACAATTACACAACAGGTTTAAAGCCCCTGATGTTGTCAACCCTAATCGTGTGTGAAGCAAACGGGACACACACACACACACACACACACACACACGGATCCATCCGGCGCGACACACTCACACGCTAAAGTCTGCGCTTTTCCCGCTTGCTTCTCCCGTTATGTAAGTGATGAACGCATTAGCAGACACTCTTTGTACCGCGTGTATTGTCTTTGATGCGGCGGCTGGATTTAGCTTGTGGATGATCGCCGCGCTTAAGACAGATTTAGCTCCTCATCAGCTTGTTCAGCCGCCAAACTAATGTTCCACAGACGCCGTCTCCATCTCACCTGAAGAACACATCTCACCTGTCAAACACACCCATCTGACAAAGAGAGAGAGAGAGAGAAATACACGCACAAAAAGAAATGATATGCTTGTAAAACATTTAAACAATTATAGTACTCTTTTTTTAAGAAAGAAGGAACAAAATAAAGAAAGACATGAGAGAAAAAAAGGTGAGAGTAAAGAGGAAAAAACAGGTGGAAGAAAAGAGAATGACAGATAGTGAAACAGATTGAGAGCAGAACAAAGTGACAGAAAATGACAGAGAGAGAGAGAGAGAGAGAGATTCACGGTAGAGATTATACAATTATTGTACATTTCTTTTAGAACGAAAGAAGAAACTAAGTTTAGAAGGAAAAAGTGAGAAAGTAGAAAGACAGACGTAGAGGAAAAGAGAATGAATGACAGAGAGATAAAGAGAAACACATTGAGAGAGCAAGACAGAATGAGAGAAAGTGACAGAGAGAGATACACGAATAGAAATTATATACTTATAATACATTCCTTTCAGAAAGTAAGATAGTAAGAAACTAAATGAAGAAAGAAGCGAAAAAAGAAAGAAAATAAAGAAAAAGAGAGATTACGTATATACTTATAATGCATCTTCAGAGAGAAAGAAGAAACAAAAGAAAGAAAGAAACAAAAGAAAGAAGGTGGGAGATATAAAGAAATAGTAAGAAGAAAAAGAAAGAGCAAGAGGATAAGAGAATGACAGAGATAAAGAGAAGATTGAGAACAGGACAGAGTGAGAGAAAATAAAAGAAAATGAGAGAGAGAAAGAGAGAGAGTGCGAGATTATATACTAATAATGTATATAATAACACATGCAGAGATTATATACTAATAATACATTTCTTTTCAGAAAAAAAAAGAAACTAAATAAAGAAATGAAACAAAAGACAATGTGAGAGAAGTAAAGAAAGATTAAGGGAGATTATATACTTATAATACATTTCTTTCAGAAAGAAAGAAGAAACAAAATAAAGAGAGAGAGAGAGAGAGAGAGAGAGAGAGAGAGAGACAGAGAAAGAGAGAGCAAGAGAGAGATAGAGAGAGCGCTAACTCTCCGCTGGTTAGCTGTTCTGCGGGTTAGTTAGTGTGACTAGTTACCCATCAGCTATAGATCATTTTCCAGAATTTATCCATCCATACATCATATATCAAACATGCATCAATCAACAGCTTCGCCATTTCTGGGTCACGTGGAGCTGGAACCAATCACTGGGCCTGAGACGGGACACACACACACACACACACACACACACACAGTTCCCAATTCTCCGGAACATCCTTTAGGACACTGGGAGGAAACTGGAAACCCAGAGGAAACCCACGCAAGCATGAGGAATAAATGTAAACTCTGCACAGGAGGAGGAACGAGTCTTTCTTGCTCCTCGCGTCTCATGCAAATCATCCCACATGCATTCATATTTCATTTTCCACTTTTATTATAATAATAATAATAATAATATGAGTATTTGTATGGCGCTTTTCACAGTTTTAACTGTCTCAAAGCGCACGTGTAAGGGAAGTGTTGCTTGTTATTCATTTGATCGTCTGGATTGTTGGTGTCAAGTAAATGGCTGCGATTATGACAAGACAAAGACCAAGAAAGAACTTTTGATTGGGTAACACTCAATGTCATCGTTAGTTTGATTGGTCTTTTCAACTGTTTAGTGAGGAGGGCGGGGCTTTAAGAAGAGTATACAAATAACCACATACTTCTCCTGGTTAAACTCGTAGAGGAATTTACTGTACTCTACATAAAATAAAAACTACTAAATAATAAAAAAATATGCAAATGTCATATAAATGTAAAACAAATGTCACCAACTTCACAAACTGTAACTTGTAAACATTTTGTAATTACAATGTAAATGCATCACAGTTCAACGTAATACGTATTGTGATTTGCTTACTTATGATACTAATTTATTACACGAAACGTTAAATTTAACCCATTAACCGATGTGTAAAGAAAAGAAAAGTAGTGCAACTTACATGTATATCTATATTTTCAAATAAAACAAAACTTTTTTTTTCAAAACAAAAAGCTTTTTTTATGTATGGGTGCTGATGAGTCCCTTATTTTTGGCTATTAATAGTAGTAACTTACACGGAAACACACATGTTATTGTGAATAGTTTAAGGCTGTTTCGTCAAGTTCACGTTCAGCTCAACATTCAAACAAACAAACAAACAAACAAACAAACAAACACACGCACACGTGACCCATGAGTGTCTACTCGCTCGCGGTCGCTCGTGTTATAAACAGAAAGAGCAAGCGAGCAGACGAAAACAACTGTTACCGCAACAAGCTCCGCCCCCCGCCATTGTTGCGTCTCACAAAGGCGGCGTCCTGGAAGGCCATTGGTCAGGAGTTTCACGCGCGAACGGTTTTCAGAAATCTGATTGGTCCTTTCCGGCGATGACGTTGTACCGGGGTGGGAGAAAGTGAAAGACGAAATGTAGAACTCCGGCTTGTGTGACACAGAAAGACAGGAGAAAGAAGAAAGGAAGGACGCGATTCTCCGGTGTCATGAATGGCCGTGTCGCGGTGGACACGTGAACGCGCGAGCCGTCATGGAGTCACGAGCGCCGTGATTTTGGTGTTTGGTGAATGGTGATTTTTCGCCCAGGCCTCGAGCATCTTCTTCATTTCCACTGTGTTTGTTATCATCCATAAAGCTTAGAAATGAAGAGGGTGAACAGCTTTCAGCGGTGAGTGTTATTCGGCGTAATTTGTTGACTTCTGTGTGTGTGTGTGTGTGTGTGTGTGTGTGTGTGTGTGTGTGTGTGTGTCGGTTCACGAATAGAACATTTCCCTGTTTCGGTTTGCGAACTGAACCCTGTTGTGCCGGTCACGTGACTGGGCGACTGGGCGTCTGATCTTTTCATCACGTGACACGTCGACAGGTAGATTGTGAGCTTGAAAGCAGGGATGAGGGGCTCGTGTCCTGTTTAAGAAGGAAAGGGAACACGCGTGTCTGGTAGAACGCCTGTCAAATTGTCACTCCTCGGCTTTTCCGGCCTTCTTCTGAAATGCCACGTTCACACGACTTCTCTCGTGGTGATGCTGACGGCAGACACGACTGGATTCCGCACGTCACCTCTCGGGAACGTTCTCTCAGTGATGTAATCTCTCTGTCACTTGTTCAAACGTCTTGTGGAATCGTGTCGGCCTGTCAAAATGACCCGAGGAGTCTCAGCTCGGCTTTTTCTGTTTCTGGGTCACGTGGGGCTGGGCGGGGCAGAATATGGTGATGAGCAGCGTGGGTCACACTGGGAGAGTTCATATCTAGATTTACTCGAGCAACGTAGCAAAGTAAAACAGTTTTCTTATCAAAAGCACCCGTTGTTAAGTGCTTCATAACAGGGCTGAAGATATCATTTATTTTGGTAATCGATTCATCGGCTGATCATTTTTTCCGATTACCGCCATTTAAAAACGCTCATTGGCCTTTATGGCGTTACGCATTTCTTGTTGACGTTTTTTAGCCTAATATCTAAACCAAACAATTTATCGCGCAAATAATCTTCGGACAGACTTTCTTACACTCGCGCGGAGTTCTTCGTCCTCATCCTCTCAGCACCAAGGCAGAACCAATCAGCACTCAGCGTCTCGGTGAACATGTGATTGGAGGCGGGGTTACGATGTGGTCGAAAAGCCTGTCCAATGAGATTGTGTGAGCGTGCTCTCAAATTTCCCATGGTTTTTCCACCAATGAGATGACAGCGGTGATGTCACTGTGACGTCGTTGGTCCATGCTGTGACGAGTGTGTGTGTGTGTGTGTGTGTTTCCAGGTTCATGAACAGACGGGCTGCTGCAAACTGCCGGTACCAACCCACCAGCTACGAGCACGCGGCTAACTGCTACACACACGCGGTACTGCCGAGCCACGCCCCCGACACACCCCGCATCCTCATCACCTCTCTCTCTCCGCAGCTGCTGATCGTCCCGGCGTTTGTGGGCGTGGCTCTGCTCCACCGCCTGTCAGATGACCGCTGGGAGCGAATCACGGCCTGGGTCTACGGGATGGGTCTGATCGCGCTCTTCCTCGTCTCCACCGTCTTCCACATCATCGCCTGGAAGAAGAGCCACATGAGGCAGGAGGCGTGTGTGTGTGTGTGTGTGTGTGTAGTGCTGACGTGTGTGTGTGTGTGTGTGTGTGTGCAGGACGATGGAGCACTGCTTTCACATGTGTGACCGGGTCGTCATCTACTTCTTCATCGCCGCCTCCTACACGCCGTGGTATGTGTGTTTGTTTAAATGTGTGTGTGTGTGTGTGTGTGTAGGGCCGGTGTTCTGACAATTGTTCCTACATCTCAGGAGTTCCTACATTTCGCGCTGAGCATGCGCGTTAGAACAAACGTCACTGCTCAGCTGTTCTCCGCTCAGATTTTTCTACTTTCCGCGCTACATGAGCGTTAAAAAGTTCGTTATGTCTAACGTTTCTTCTCCTACTTGATCGTACAAACATTCTGTACTTTTGTTGTGTGTACTTTTGATATTGTAGCGTTGGATCAATGAATAAACAAACGCACTAAATGAACACGGACAATTATAACAGTACACAAGATATTCGTAACATGTTAATATATTTTGTAGTTATTTATATTAGTATTCTGTCCTGACGTGTTTTAACGCGCTTGTGCAGCGTTCGAGCTAAGAACAGCTGATCAGTGACGTCAGTGTAGGAACTTCTGAGCTGTAGGAACTATTGTCAGAACACCGGGCGATTAATCGAAAAATAATCGAAATTCTGAAATTATCATTTACATTGTTTCATGTCGATTATTAAACATGAAAGAGTTAAATGTTCTCGGTTAAACGCAACAGTATTTAAAAGAGTTTGTTTTTCATTTACATTGATAAAAATACATTGCATTTTAAAATATTTGTTTACAGAATATGCAAGATATGCACAGGATGTATCTTATTAGGAACTGTACCTTCTTATAAACAACACTCATTTTATTTAGAAGAGAACCGGAAGTGTAAAGTACTTGAGTACACAAGAAATCTTTGTACATTTTGTAAATATTGTTTTACTTATTTTGGCCACTTTGTACTTCTACTGAGTTCCAAAACTATAAGCAACTTTTAAATTCACACAGTCCCAATAGATGCACCCAATCAATAAAGTACAAATACTAATACAAGTACAAATACTATGCTCAGTGATGCAAAGTCTAAATAATTTTTTTCAGTTTCTCTAGGCGTTTGTCGTACTTTTTTTTTAAGAATCAGTTGTATTATACACATGTGTACATATTATATATTTACAATATTTACAAAAATTCCTAAAGTGTACTCAAGTACTTTACTCCTCTGAAGAGAACAGCTAATTTGCCATATATACATATTAAAATATTATAATAAAATAAAGAATTTATTCGGTTACTAAATGCGCAGTTATTTATTTTTACTATTTTGTCGAACACAGTGATTGTTTGATTTAGGCACTTTGTTGTCGATGTTCAATAAATAATCATATATGAGATTCTTCAATTCTTTTAAAATCAAGTAATGCACACTTCAGTCAAAAATCTCTCACTTTTAATGTGAGTATATTTACTAAACAAAACTTGTCAGTGAACTATGAGGGAAAAAACATAAATAAATGAAATAATCGTTCATGAGTCGTGTTGAAATGTTCAATTCATTGCGATTTTGATAATCGTCCGGGCCTGTGTGTGTGTGTGTGCGTGTGTGTGTGTAGGCTGAATCTGAGGGAGCTGGGTCCTCTGGCGTGTCACATGCGCTGGTTTGTTTGGCTGATGGCGGCGGCAGGAACCATTTACGTCTTCAACTACCACGAGAAGTGAGAGGAAGTTCTTCTACCGTAATTCTGAGTCCTGTTCCACCCTGCTCAGTGTGCGTGTGTGTGTGTGTGTGCGCAGGTATAAGCTGGTGGAGCTGGCGTTTTATCTGACCATGGGTTTCTTCCCGGCTCTGGTGGTGACGTCGATGGTGAGTGTGTGATGTCACTTCCTGTGATCCTCTTAAGGCCACGGTCCCCAACCCCCGGCCCGTGGACCGGCACCGGCCCGCTGAAGTATAGAGTCAGATTAGTGCCAAAAATATCAAACGTAAAGAAATGTATTGAATATAAATGATTCACATTTTTGTTTAATTTTTTATTATTTTCGTTTACATTGTTCACGTTTTCACTTTCATTGTTCATTTTGCAGTACTTTATCAGAACTCAGAAATCAGAACTAGGGCTGCACAATATATCAAAAAAATGTCTTTATCGCGATAATAGGATATGCAATAGAGAGTTGCGATAAATGTAAAAAAAAAAAAAAAGTGTGTCAAGTGTTTGCGTGTGGTATCTTCCAAATTTGACCAATCAAATGGAACCTTTTTGCCCGCCTCCCAAATAGATGCTATACTATTGGCTAGAGCTTAGAAAATAACAGCCACAAACTTTGTGCTTAAAAATAGTGTAACTTTTCAACTATAGAAGCTCAAAGTTTTTTTGATTGAGAAAGAAAATGAACAATTTCTGTTCGGTTTTAAGTTGGATGCTTTTGGTATTGATCTGATTGCGATGGCGGCCCGCGGACCGGGGGTTGGGGGATGATGGTGTTCTGTCGCCCCCTGGTGGCGGGTCATGTGATCAGCGTGTTGTCTGATGTCCCAGAGTAACACCGAGGGTCTGCAGGAGCTGGCGTTCGGCGGTCTGGTCTACTGTCTGGGCGTGGTCTTCTTCAAGTCGGACGGCGTCATTCCCTTCGCTCACGCCATCTGGCACGTGTTCGTGGCGCTGGCCGCCGCCATCCACTACTACGCCATCTGGAACTACTTGTACCGCCGCCTCCCCCCCGCCTGACGCTCCTCCTCCTCATCATCATCATCACTCTGATGTTTACACCACATCACACACTCTTTCCTTCTGTTCTACGCTTCACACTTTTCAGTCAGACCACCTGTGTGTGTGTGTGTGTGTGTGTCTTCACTCTTTTCTCGCCGTCTCTGTCGGAAGAAGCTCCTCGCAGACTTGGAAATCGAGCACAAATGCCAATGATATTCCCTCTTCTGTGGAACACACCTTCCCATCATGCACTGCTGCGGTTTTCCAGCGGTTTCACGGGGACTTTCTGATTCTCCTCTTTTGTACTTTTGCCTTGTACGGGAGTTTAAAAGTGTTTTATTGTTTTTTTTTTTCTTTTTTCGGAAAAGCACAACAACAAAGACGAACAACATGATTGTAGCGTTGAAGTGTGTAGTCTGACAAACATGACGACTCGTGCGTGTGTGTGTGTGTGTGTGTGTGTTCATGAGTGTGACTTGTCAGTGTCGGAACATCAGGAAGTAAATACTTTTATTGCCCAAGAGTATTGAAATATTAAAAAAAATGTCCTTCACAGTGTCAATAAAGTCTTTTTATTCTGTTAGTGGATGAATTCTGTGCTTGTTTTTCATACCTCTGAGATATTTGTTATTTTACCGCATTTCCCAAGCTTGATTTTCTTGTATGACCCAAGAAAAAAATGTAATGACGTGGTCACGTGATTACAGCAGCATGACGAGGTAATTATCACAAGACGCCCTCAAGTTTCGGACTTTCGTTCCGTGACTCGCTGATTTGCCACTTCCGGCCACACGGTGGCGCTCGTGTCTCAGGCGGGTGAGTGAAATGGAAAATTATCCTCTACACTTAAAGTTAAACTAGACGAAACAAAGTTTGTATCTTTACATTGCATAATTATACACGAATAAGCTACGAATCTGACTAGTGGTGTTAAAATTATAACGT
>MU204243.1:54588-57259 GCA_017309775.1 Paedocypris sp. Pulau Singkep
AAGCAGAAGACGCCAGAAGTCCGGGGGGGCGAGGAGCAGGTGGGAGGAGCTGAGGGTCCCGGGGGGCCTCACAGGGGCCCGTGCCGCGCCTCGTATTTGGCCAGAACGTTCTTACAGCGGCCCAGCTCCTTCCGCAGGTCGCCCACTTCCTGTCGGAGCGCCGCGTTCTCCTTCTCCAGGAATCCCGCGCGGATGGCGATCTGGTTCTCCTTCAGGCGCCGCGCGTCCCGGGAACGCTTGGCCGCCACGTTGTTCTTTCTGCGCCGAGCCCAGTATTTGTCATCCTGAGACCAACACAGATTCAGTCATGGAGCTTCTCCGTCGCCTCGGGTCTGAGCAGCTTCACTTTCTACTCTGGTACCCGACTTGGTTAACGAAAGTCGCGAGTAGCAAAATGCGTCCTGGGAAAAGTTCGTCCGAAATCGCCATTCCAAAGCGTGTCTTTTTATTCCCGCGAGTGTGCATGGAGATGAGACGTTTTTGTCTGGATTTAAGTCTTTTATTAAAGAGAATTTATAAACGTATTAGATGGATTGCATGTAAAATGCATCTGCAAAATTGTCATCAAACGAAACGGATCGATTTCGTAAGTCGGGGTACCACTCTATATCTAATAGTGTAATTCTGTACGGTTCTTAACAATGTTTACCTTCAAATTATGTTTATTCATTTCAAATTTAATAAAGACACAAGATAAGACATCTGAAAATGTAGTTCTGAGTTTGGGATTTGTAGTTTCTTAGGGATTCTGAACTGTAGTTGTTATAAGAGAGGCTGGGATTTGTAGTTTTTTTAGGGAGTGTAAGAATTTTAACTTTTATTATAGTTGTAGCTCTATTTGTACTGCAATTACGTTACGCCGTTTCCCGGCTGTGGGACAAATAAAGGCATTTGATTGGTCCACACTGTTTTTGCGTTCACCTTCATGTCGTCAGGAATGAAGACTTTCCGGGCCTTCTTGATCATGGGCTGCGGCTTCAGCTCCTCCGCGGAAAACTTACGCTTGCGCGGGTCGAAGATCTCTTGTCCGGGCACGCTGGACAGGGCGAGGTCGGCGGGGTCCGGCTCGTAGCCCACCGGCACCTGGATGGAGTCCGGATCGATGGGGCTGGGACTGTCCCGCGGGGCCGGCACAGCTGCAACAGAAACACAGCCAATCAGGGAGTCACATGACCAAGACTCAACCCTCTTATTGCGCAAGACCTCAGATTATTAGTTTATAATTCTTTCAATCTTCATCTGAAGCTCCTCTGTAACACTACCCTGCTCTGACCACAAGAGGGCAGCGTTTGATTGGCCCAGAGCGGCAGCAGACTTGTTATTGACTGTACGCAACTGACCAATCAGAAGGCTGAGTTAACAGTGGGTGGAGCTTGAGGACATCAGACTTTGAAGTAACAGTTTTGACACACACACATAAAACCAATCGGACCAATAACACCACGACAATAAATGATAAGTGTTTATCAGAGTAATTTGATCAGAAACCTTTTTATGGATGTACAGATGACACACAACATTTTACAACTTTCTGACTCATTAATAATAATAATAATAATAATAATAATAATAATAATAAAGAGTATTTGTAAGGCGCTTTTCACAGTTTTAACTGTCTCAAAGCGCAGTCTCATTCTCTCTCTCTCTCTTGGTCTCTCTTTCATTCTCTCTCTCGCTCGCTCTGTCTCTTTCTCTCTCTCTGCCTCTCTATCATTCTCCCTCTCTATCTGTCTTCCTCTCCCTCTCTCTCTCTCTCTGTGTCTTTCTCATTCTCCTTTTCTCTGTCTCTCTCTCATTCTCGTTTTCACTCTCTTGCTCTGTCTCTCTCCCTCTGTCTCTCTCTCTCTGTCTCTCTCTCTCTCTCTTTCTCTCTCTCTCTCTCTCTCTAACACACTCCACACACAAATGGAAACAAATGTAAAATTAGTTTTTTATCTCATAGTTGTTTTCGACTCGTTTCATTACTGTGCTTATACAAAGCGAACATCGAATATTCGCTAAGCGGCAGTTCTGACAGAATTCAGAGTTCAGACGAGATTCGAAAGTTGTTGACCTGATGCAGAAACGGACAAAATTAGAACGCAAATGCAAATTTAGTTTAAAAAAAATCACAGTTTGACGTTTTGATTTGGTCGGTTTTGACACGGATGCGGATTGGCTGCTCCTGTCGTGGCTATTCGTAGCTGCGCTTTGACAAATTGGAGTTTCGTTCCCCACGTGACGTCGTTTACGGAACACACTCGCCGGTAAACGAAGAGCGTTTGTGTAGTGAGAACGCGGGGACGATTCTGTGTTCACATCAGCCGAGTTTGTACGTTCACGAGCTTCACACTTCCTGTCATGACTTTCACTGGAAAGTGCAGAAGCTTCCGGAAGCCAAGAAAAACAAAGTAAAAAAACGTGAAAAAATTGTGTGTGAATCAGGATAAAAAATTCCGATCACAAACATTAGACACGCCTCTTCTGAGTGTGAGTGTGTGTGTGTGAGTGTGTGTGTGTGTGTGTGTGTGTGAGTGAGTGTGTGTGAGTGTGTGTGTGAGTGTGTGTGTGTGAGTGTGTGTGTGTGTGTGAGTGTGTGAGTAAGTGTGTGTTTGTTTGTGTGTGTGTGTGTGTGTGAGTGTGAGTGAGTGTGTGAGAGTGTGTGTGAGAGTGTGTGTGTGTGTGTGTGTGT
>MU204243.1:57359-59859 GCA_017309775.1 Paedocypris sp. Pulau Singkep
TCTCTCTGCTGTATGTTTCTGATTCTCACACTTTGTTTATCACTCATTCTCTTTTCTTCTCTTTCTTGACATTCGTTCTTCCTAATTATCATTTTTAACTTTAACTTTTTTTTTTTTTTCAAGTTTTTATAAAATCTTTGTCCAGTCATTTACTCTTACACACATTGTTTCCAACAGTCACATTCTCTTTCTATGTCTCTCTCTCTCTATCTCTCTTATTCTTTTTCTATTATTCTCTCTTTCTCTCTCTTATTCTCTTTCTCTCTCTCGCTCTCTTTATCCCCCTCCCTCTCTCTCTCTCTCTCTCTCTCTCTCTCTCTCTCTCTCTCTCTCTCTCTCTCTCTCTCTCTCTCTCTCCCCCTCCCTCTCTCTCTCTCTCTCTCTCTCTCTCTCTCGCTCTCTTTATCCCCCTCCCTCTCTCTCTCTCTCTGCACACGGAGGCCGCATGTGTTTATCACATGGCAGGACACGCTGCTCGTCGAACCACTGACTTCACGTGAGCTGAAATGTGCCGATACGCCCGTCTAGACACACACACACACACACACACACGCACAGGCACATGTGAACGCACATGCAGAAAGATAAACACCACCGTACACACACAAACACACTCACACACTCACACAGATATAAACACACACACACCCAAACGCGGCCAACAGCTCCACCCGCCATAATAAACCAGCCTCACACGGACATCGACACGTCACTCGCTCTCAGAACCACTGCTCTATTTCTGGGTCGCGAGGAGCTTGAGACAACTGCTAATACGTTATTACAACAGCGTTACTTAACGCACTTTGAGTTATTAACTCATCAACCCTCATTCATTCGCCAAACCCACCGCAGGACGCCTCTCCATCCTTTCACCAGTCCTCGTCCAATCAAACGTCGTTCACCGACGCTACAATTACTATTGGCGATAATTTACATCACTTCCCACCAACAGTTCAGCGCAAAGTCAACGGTGTAACTTAAAACGCCGACTATTCGTTTTTACATTACGGCTGAACTAAAAAAAATCTAAATAAAATAATAATAAAATATATAATAATATAATATATAAATAATATAAATATATAATATTATTAGTAAAAAATTTATAAAAATCAAAATCTAGTAAAATCTTATATACATTTATCGCAACTATTGAAACTTTACTCGGCAAACATTGTAATTTTAGCGCAAGTCCATGTTACTTGCGATGTCACGCGGTCAAAGGTCAAATAATATAACAATCGTTGCGGTGTTATGAACTTATATATGAATAATCCGTACGACATCATGAGTCGAAAGAGGAAATCATTGTCACATTAATATTCAACTGTTACAAATATGTCAAGAAGTCGCCATGCTGCGAGTGAAATTGAACTCGAGATTGAGTCGAAATTGTCGCAGTGGGACGAGTAAAAAGTAAAAAGTCGTCGCATTAATATAAAAACGTACGTCGAGGCGTCAAGATTCAAATGGAATATAAAATGATCTTATAAAGGAGTAAACAAACTGGCGAGCTTGATTAGCTACACCTTATTTCACCAGCTGTCATTCCGCCACAGCCAATCAAACAATAATCGACTGTTATCATTGTTCGGATTTAATCGGCCAACACGAGCACTAAACGACTCAGTTACGCAACCGCGCAGGAACTCGGCTGACCCCGGGTCAGTCATTAACCCGCCACTACCTGCTCTGCTCGGGGTCTGGCCCACCAGCCCGGAGTGAACCGAGGTCGTGGCCCGGCTGCTGAGGTCCACCACGGAGGGCGTGGGGGTGGTGGGCGTGGCCTGCGGGGCGGGGGGGCTGGGCTCGCTGGAGGGGTTGGCGGGAATGCCGTTCTCCGACAGGAACTCGTCCAAATCCATATACTCCAGCTGGAAGTTGTCGCCGTCGTAGGGCAGCGTCTTGTCCCACAGCGTCGGGCCCAGGAAGGCCGACTGAGGGGTGTTGATGTTGCTCCCATCCTCTTCCAA
The DNA here is from genome assembly GCA_017309775.1 of Paedocypris sp. Pulau Singkep. Taxonomy (NCBI): domain Eukaryota; kingdom Metazoa; phylum Chordata; class Actinopteri; order Cypriniformes; genus Paedocypris; species Paedocypris sp. Pulau Singkep. Next base: position 59,333 of record MU204243.1, read on the forward strand.
CTTCTTCTCCTTCTCTTTCTCTTTCCCGAAGCCTGGAAAAAACACACATGGTCAAGTCTGCGTACATCGGAAAATTGGAAAGCAGACGCTTGCGGAAGGAGACTTTAAACTTCCTCCAATGTTGCCTCAGAAATTCTGAGAGATTATCAGTATAATCTGTTTGCGTACATATGGAGCATATTATTTATTTATTTATTGTCGTTTCTTGCTTTTGTTCACTTTGATGTTTGCATTTTTCCTTTCATTTAAATTGTCCCTTTTGTTTCTGTTTTTGCTGCTGCTGAACATAAAAGTTTTCCCTAGTGGGATTAATAAAGTCTTATCTATCTATCTATCTATCTATCTTTTTATCTATCTATCTATCTATCTATCTATCTATCTATCTATCTATCTATCTATCTATATTTCGATCTATCTATCTATCTATCTATCTATCTATCTATCTATATTTCTATCTATCTATCTATCTATCTATCTATCTATCTATCTATCTATCTATCTATCTATCTATCTATATTTCTATCTAT
>MU204243.1:67359-77503 GCA_017309775.1 Paedocypris sp. Pulau Singkep
AGAGAAGTGTGGTTGATGTTTCCGTGGGAACAAGCAGGAGATCTTGTTACTCAGTCAAAAAATAAATGTGTTAGTGTTTCTGTGTGTGTGTGTGTGTTTGAATCTTATGCAAGTGGAATATTTCTTATATTTTACTTCATCTCTCATGTTCGAAAAGTAATAAATGCAACACATACACATGCCACTCATTCCTCGGATGACTGACAACACACACACACACACAGACACTCACACACACACACACACACACACGAGGAAACTGTAAAAATAACCGTAAAGGAAAAGATCAGCGTTTCCTTTTCTGAAGATGAGCAAGTAAAATGAGCCGAGTGCCTTGAGTGACACACACCAAAACACACTTACACACACACACCAAAACACACTTACACACACATTTTGTGCCGATAGTAACATGATAATAAATCAGATCCATAAATACATTAAACACAAATACGAGAAATGCATGTATGTTAAATTATAACAGAAATTCAAATACTAAATAAAACGTCTGTCGCGCTCATGGACTGGTCTTCCTGCTCTCCACTGATAAGAAACCACTTCCTGCTCGCTTATCAGTGCATTTAAGTTGCCACCAGTGTGAGTCTTGTTGTCCGCCATTAACCATCATTCACCATCCTGTGATCGGAGTTTGTGTGTGAGTTTTGTTGTTAAATGTGTGTTTTGGTCATCAGTCAAGTTTCAGATGTGTTTTTTGGGAAAGCAGCATGTTCACATTTTTAGGTTCAAGCCGATTTTACCCATATTTTCTGCCGCTATGCGCATGCAAATTCAAGTTCAAATTTTATTTGAGCGTTCAAAAACTACTGAATGTACTATATTGCCCACGTTCAGTGGCGAAAACACATGTAGATAAAAAAATATATATTTATTGCTTCAAAAACACGCAACTCTCAATATAAACACAGGTAGCAATAACAAATATAAATAGGCAAATAAGGGATAACATATATATTATAGATACAATACATTGGCATGAATGTGCGAAGTAGGAAAAAATGATGGGTGGGAAATCGATAGAACATCTGCCCACGCCAGACGGAGACCCCTCCCCTCCACTCTGATGAATAGTGCTGACTTTAAGTGCTCTTCTGATTGGCTGCCATAATCACGTGACACAGAAGACCATTTGAAATACGCTTTGTCTGATTTTCACACATCCAAAACTCTCAAAAGTGAAAGCTAATTGCTCTTTTTTTAAATTAGAATTGCTATCTATCGATACTTATGAAAGCATCGACTCGAAAGTATCAACCAGCGGGTATCAAAGTTTCTACATCCTTATCCTTCACCCTCCATGATGCGAATCCCCTGTTCCACTACATCCCTGAGTTCTGATGACTGTAGGACATTCGACTGATGGGTTCTCACCGCCATGTTCTAGACATGAGCTGAGAAGATTCCAGCTCTGTGACTGGATAGCAGAAGCATCAGAAGGTAAGACCAGACCAGGCGGATCCGGGCTTTCATGTTCTTAATGACAAACTCTAACTCTACCAGGGGTCTTCTTTCAGCACGAGTTGAGTCTCCGTAGGCCTGGCAACGTTTCCCAATCTTTGATTTCTACTTTGGATGAGCCTGTCTCCTTTTCCTGTTGCGAGGTGACTGGTGAGCGGCGCCCTGTGTGGACTTCTGCTGCCACAGTGTCCTGACGTGAGAAGAGGTGCATTGTAGAGCTTCTTGATCCTCCGAATGTCTTCTTCGCTTCAGACTCTTCTCTGTAAGTCCTACACACGCTTGTGTGAGAAAGCCGACTTTTGAAATGCTCTGCCAGCGACAAACATCCCGAGTTTCAAGTCGCGTAAAAATTCCTTCTTTCATTGTGACGAGCGGTTTGACTTCCAACTAGTCATTTTTAAAACATCCTTCCATTTTCCACCGCTTTGTCCATTTCTGGGACTCTTGAGGGTCTTGAGGTGGGATACACTCTGGATTGGTGGCGAAGCATTCACAGAGCGAGGCACATTTTCACTCTCTATCGCACCAAAAGCAAACTTTCCGATTTTGGAAAGCGGAGACCCGGAGGAAACCCACACAAAGTACACAAGTAGGAGAACAACTCAGCACAGAAAGATCCCGACCGGGTCTAGAACTACTGCACCACAGTGCCACTGCGCTAGAAACATAGAGAGTTTCCACTGCTTTGACTCCGAGTGGCGTAGAGTTGTGTTATGAGGACAATTGAAGTCTAAGTGGAAAAAACTTTCAATATTTTTTGTTAAATCATTTAATTAGCTGCAATTAAGTGATTATCCGCACAGCAGAATGCCGTATCACTGAGACAGACTGAACCTTGGTCTCGACTTCTCTGCTACACCCTCATTAGCCAAAATGTTGTTATCCAAACGGAGAAAAGTAGATATAGAATTTCGAATAAAAAAATGGACCTATTTATTTACAGATATTTCTAAGGAAATAACAGGTAATTCATTAAAAATTCATTAAAATTCAATGTGTTCCTAATGTTCTTGTGCTTCTTTACATCAAAACAAAGGACAGTCGTGATTCTTTGGTTATTTTAGCAGAGTGTGGTATAATTGTAATGGTCCGGCCCGCCTGACACTGTATGTGGCCCACAGTGTGAAATGAGTTTGACACCCCTGCTTCAGATGGTCTTTAACCACACAGCGCTAGTGAAGCTAACTAGCCTAGCCGAGCAACTTCGAACGTCTTCTTAACGTAGTCCAGCGACCGGTTCACGTCAGGCCGAGAGCCGCCAAAGTGCCGCCCGAATTCTTCTGGGTTCACACACAACGGTGATTATTGTTCAGCTTTGTGATTTCAAAACCAGGATCACAAGGGATCAATCAATGAGCTGCGGGTTAAAAATAGCCGGCGAACACTGGCACGATTGTGAGGCGGGCACGTACGCGCTCCAGAAACTTTCCTAGAAACGCGCTTCCACGTCAAAACCACGCCGACATCTTCGTCCGGGGTTGTTTTTCTTACGTCACGTTGCTTTGCAGAAGCTTCGTTGACGATGAGCTACGACAGTTTACAAAAGGCGCTCGCAAGGTTAGCATGAAGCTAGCATAGCGTTAGCCAGCCTAGCTAAGTGACGCAGCATCAGAATCTTTTCTGTATCAATTAAAATACAGTGTAACAAGTCAAATGATTTTGTTTACGTTAAACATAGCTTGCCAACACACACATACGTAAAATGATAATAGATTATAAAAATGTCTATTAAAAAGGGACAAAAAGTGACTAATCAAGTAATTGCTGATATGATTTCTCGTGTCTCTTTTGTCCAAATCGACTCACAGACTTCAGACAGACAGACAGACATCGTCCTCCTCATCACTACAGGTTTCACTCTGGTCCTCTCATCAGCATCACTCGCAATGGTTGTCATGGCAGCGCCGCCCACGCTGGAGCCACCGCAGCTCGACTTTCCTCTCAACATGTAATTTACCTTCTCAAACCGGTGACAGCACACACACAGAAAATATAAAAAGATCTTAATAGAGGAAGAGACAAAGAGAGGCCTTGAAGGAGAGAAGAGACCGGGTGTGAACGAGAAGGAAAAAGAAAAGTAGAATAAAGTGAAAAAGCGGAGACATTAAGAGTGGGGTTAAAGTTGAACGGATCGCTCACAATAAGAGCGAGATAACATTAAAAAAATTATTTCCACATACTAAATTTTTTCGGGTTATATTAATTTATAAGACGAATGAATCCACACACTTGGTTTTATTGTACGCTAAACAGCGACACCCAGTGGCCACAGATGAAACTGCTGCAAATTAATGGATGGATGGATAGAAGCTGATCCTAATAGCGGGAGAAACACGTCTTATTTTCAGAGGCGTGGGAAAAAAAGACAAACACTGGTTTGTTTTTAAATTAATTTATATAAAAAAAAAAAAAGTCATGAATCCACTTTAGCAGAACAAACATATTTCATCTGACACATATAAAAATTGGAACACGATGAGAGCGAGACAGACGAAACCGATGAGGGCAGACGCGTGACAGACGCAGGGGATTCTGGGACGGCGGGCGTGTCGGAAACATCATAAAAACAGAACAACTTCATTTGCAATTGTTTGATCACCGTTCTCTATTTGCACTATAAATAAACACAAAATACAAACAACCTAGTGACCGACACGATCGGCGGGTGGAGAGTTCCGGGATCTGCCGAGTCGACTGTAAATCCAGGACAAACGTTGGAATGTGGAGCAGTTATGATGAGACTCGTGACTGCCACCTGCTGGAGAGGGAGGAGAGCGCACGCGGCACTTCCTGTCTGAGAAAAGCACCGATCCCCGGCCGGATGGAGGAGAAACCATCCAAAGAGGAAAAAGGAGAAGGTAAAAAAAGAGAGAGAGAGAGAGAGCAAGACGACATCTATGGAAGAGTTTAAAAAAAAAAGCAGAAAGCACAAAAAGAGTGAGATTATTAAAATAAGTTAGACAGGAAGAGAGGAGTCGGAGAAAATATTAACAAAAGGGTAAAAAAAGTGGAGTGGGTGTGAAAGAAATAGAGCGAGGCCGAGTGGAAAAAAGAGAGAGAGACGACAACTACGGAAAAATAAAAAAAAAGGCAGGAAGTAGAAAAGGAGTGAGATTACGTATTAAAATAAGTTAGACAGGAAGAGAGTCGCCGCAGAAAATATTAACAAAAGAGTAAAAAAAAAAAAGTGGAGTGGGTGTGAAAGCAACGGAGCGAGGCGGAGTCGGGGGCGTGGTCATCAGGGCTGGGGCGGGGCCGTGCTTGTGCTGTTGCAGCGCTTGATCAGGGGGGCGTCGCCCGCGGCCTCGCCGTTGTGGCGTTTGGTGGGCAGCGAGGCGGAGGCGGAGGCGTGGACCGCCAGCATGTGCAGCGGACTCGACACTGACGTCACAACAAACCACCATCATCATCATCATCATCATCAGGGACGCACCGAATATCGGCCACCGAAAATTTTTAGCCGAAAACGACCAAAAAAAGTGCATTTTCTTCAGAATAATGGCGGACCGCCGCACTTCAAATCACTTAATTTTTTTTATTACTCCATTTTTTGTATATGATCATTTTTTTTTACCTGCTTATAAGTTTTAAGTCGAGATGTAAAAGGAAGTCGAGTTTCGAAAGTTAAGCACTTTATTTGATCATTTATATTTATATAGATTATACTTGCTTATATTTAAAAGTACGTCTTCTATGTCATAAGTTAGATAACATTGTAAATATTTGCTCCACTTGATTTTACACAACAATACTTGTGTTTTTATTAAATATTTAAAATTACAACCTTTCATCAGGCCAGTAGACGTGTATATTATTGTTTATGTATTGTTTTAGGTCACATTTTAGTTTGAATTATATTTTATACTCTTGATTGCAATATGCCTAATAAATATTTACATAATTTATAACAAAGTTTGTTTCATTTATTCTTTGAAACTTTATTATTAATGTCTGCATTTGCAACGCCTTGATTTTAGTAAAGTTACTACACCATCATAACAATAAATGCAATGATACTATCTTTCGTTTTTTGGGTTTCGGCCAAGAATTATCTTTGTGGTTGCGTCACTACTCCTCCTCACCTGTGGCGGTCTGTATCGCCGTGGCGATGGGCAGCAGGTGCGTGCCGTTGTGAGCGATGGTTTTGATTGGCAGCTGGTGCTGGCCTATGGGCGGCGGCTGCTGCACGAGGGTGACGGTCTGGAGGGGCGTGGCCACACCACCGCTCGGGATGATCCGATTGGCCGAGCCGACGGAGGGAACGGACTCCACTTTAACTAGAGAAAAAGAGAGAGAGAGAGAGAGAGAGAGAGGAAGAGGCGGGGCGTCACGTGCTGAGGTCACGGTGAGGAGGCGGACGACCTCTGACCTTTGACCTCCTCGCGCTCGCCGTTCTCCAGGGCCGCGGCGGGGATCTGACGCAGCACGTGCACCGTCTGCATGAGCGGCTTGATGGTCTGGGTCAAAGGTCGCTGGACGGCGATCAGCACCGGCTGACCACTGAGAGAAGACCCTGACCAGGACATCACACACACACACACGTTATACACACACACACACACTCTCACACACACACACACACACACACTCACACACACTCTCTCTCTCTCTCTCTCTCACACACACACACACACACACACACACACACTCTCTCTCTCTCACACACACACTCTCTCACACACTCTCTCTCTCTCTCACACACACACTCTCTCTCTCTCTCACACACTCTCTCTCTCTCACACACACACTCTCTCTCTCTCACACACACACACACACACTCACACTCTCTCTCTCACACACACACACACCTGTGCTGCTCTTGGTGAAACACGCCTCCTGGATCACCGCGAGCTTGGACTGGACGGGCAGCGCAGCAGTGGGCGGGGCCGAGGGCGGAGCAGGGGTGGGGTCTGGCTCGGTGGGAACAGGCGAGCCCTCCCGTGATAGGCTGTCGGGGGACTGCGCGCCGCTGGAGTGGGCGGAGAGAACGCCGGCGTGACTGGGCGAGGCCGGAGCGCTTCTGCACACAGAGTCGTCGCGCCATCAGCTCGGACGCGGGAGATTATTATTATACCGTTATTTTCTTAGCGAATAATCCATCGATTACTTTTTCCGATTATTCGACTAATTTTTTTAAAGATTCTGACGACTATATTTTGCCCAAACGATTATGAGTTCATGAAAATGAAATAAACATGCTATTTGGTTTTTAATTAACACTGTCTCTTTAAACACAAAGACAATATGAAACATGGGGGCACAAACACACACACACCTAAACTGATTTTAGGTGAAAACTGACCTAAACAACAAAGTGACTTAAAAACTAAAGCTTATCTTGTACAAAACCACATAGTACGTTTCAATATCGACACATTTAATATCAGCACATTTAGGCCAAAATATAGACATAAAAATGACACAAAATAAATTAGAAGGCCTTATATGTTCTTAACACAAATCCAGTGCAAAATGAATTCAGTGAGATAGACGGTAAATATTAGTGCAACATAAAATATCTATACTAATAAAACGTAACCACACACAATTGAAATGTAAAAGCGTTAGTGTATCTACCTGCTCAGGCGTGACGCTCGTTCTCGTTTTTTTACAAATCGAGTTTTAAAATGATTTAAGGAGACGCAGATCTTCTATATGATTATTTAATTAACATCAACAACTGAAATGAAAGCGCGGTACATAAATACTTTCGTACTGACATGGAAAATGAGCAGTTCTCTTTTAAATAAAACAACTATTATTATTATTATTTATAATAAGATATGAATAGTAACATCCTGTGTAACAAATTTCTGAACTCTCTCTCTCTCTCTCTCTCTCTCTCCTCTTCTTCTTCTTCTCTGTCATCAGTGTCTTTTTGCTTTCGATAACTTCTAATGTAATGTGAAAACCAAAAATGCACTTTTTTTGGCCATTTTCGTCGGCCGAATATTCGCCGCGCCCCTAGTAATAGCGCAGCGGGTGGCGTGACTGGTGGCAGCTCACCTGGAGGACAGGGGTCCCAGCGGGGTCCGGAAGCAGGGCACGCCCCGGGGCCGGCGCTTGCGGAAGGCCTGCTCCAGCAGCTTGCCCTCAGAGGAGGGCTCCACCCGCCAGAACGAACCCTTGCCCGGCTCCTCCTGCGAGCGCGCCACCTTCACGAAGTAGCGGTTCAGCGACAGGTTGTGGCGGATGGAGTTCTGGAGGACACACACACACACACACACGCGTTTGTTCCGTGAGCTGGCGGAAGGATATATTTACATATGATATTCAAAATACCGTATTTTCTGGACTATAAGCCGCACCTGTGTATAAGCCGCATTCGCTCTATTTTAGAAAAAAAAATAAAATAAAAAAAGATAAACAAGCCGCATCCACTCTATTAAAAAAAGGTTTTGCACGCCACAGATATTTCTGGATTTCTGGATACGTATTTACTACAGGAACACAACGGTTTGGAATTGTAAATGTTCGTGTGTGTAACTAAATACATCCTTTCCTAACCTGTATTTTAACACGGCAGCAACTTTGCTAATTAAAACTTATAAAAAGTATACCTGCTAAAGAGGAAGTAGCGTATTCTTCTTTGCATTTATTTTGTCTTAAGTTTTGGTTTTGTATAAGCCGCACGGTTCCAAACCTATGAAAAAAGTAGCGACTTATTGTCCGGAAAATACGGTAATTATATATATATATAATTTATTTTTTAATGTTTAGGTTCAATTAAGAATGGCTCACACCTTCTCTAAGTAAATGGACCATTCTACGCCATCAGAACAGTATTGCTACATGTGAGTGTGTCTGAATTAATCGTTCAGTTTTTTTTTTCAGTAAAGCTACATTTAAAAACAAATGACCAAGTGGTTGAGTTAATTTACACTCTTATTCTTTTGTATTTAGATTCGGGTATTTGATCATCATGAAGCATCAAACAACGTTTAATTCATCATTTGTAGTTTTGTGCACTTTAAGAGTTGCAAATTTAAAAAAAAAATCGAAAATTGCATCGCAATACTTTTCAGAAAAATCACAATTAGGATTTTCAATTAGGAAGCGAGGGATTAATAACGACAAGGCGTGGTTTTCGTCAGTGATCTGGCGAGGTGTGACGCGCGCTTCCGTTTAACTGTCCAATCTGATTTCGCCGATTTGCAGTGACGTCATGGTGGGGTCACATGGGGTGGGGTTATGATGATGTCACGGTGGGCTTAGGGCAGTGCTTCCCAAACAGTGGGCGTGGAAAACCAGATGAAGAGGAAAAAAAAAAAAAAAAAAAAAAAAACCAGTACACAGCCGCAGAGATTAGGGATGGGAATTCTGATTCTGTTAACTGACTGTCTTTAACTCTCCAACACTAAAGTGAACGACTATTTCATTCATTCGTTTTTTAGTGAACGCAGCCTTGTCCGTTCGAACAATTTGGGAATGATTCGCTACAGAGTCGTGATTAACGAATCGTTCACTGAGGAGACTCGTTCATCCCGAGTCATAAAAAACGTGTTCATTTATTCCGAACGAATCAATCACGAGACACATCGCTATCATGGATCCGTTTGTAAAAGAAAAGAGAAAACGCAATGAAGTCGAACAGTCGAACGAAACAATGTACGTAGGTGTTTTTTTTTTCACTGCAAGTTGTTCAAATTAAAAAAAGCATTAATTCATTAATATGTATAGTAGTGAAATAATGTACTAGTCTGAGGTTAATTGTGTGTGTGTGTGTGTTGGGGGGTGGGGGGGCAGTGATGTCACGATGATGTCACACCCACCTGCCAGCCTTTATCCGCCGTCCTGTAGTACGGGTAGTTCTTGGTGATGTGCGTGTAAATGCCGTTGAGCGTCAGCTGCTTGTCCGGCGCCATAGTGACGGCCTGAACGATCAGCTGAGCGTACGAGTACGGCGGCTTGGAGTCGTCCTGCGCGCGCACACACACACACACACACACACACACGCACACACACACACACACACACACACACACACACACGCACACGCACAGCACTAATGTTTAAACACACCAGTCTCTTTCTCTCGCACGCCCTCTTCTCCTACTTTTACTCTCTCTCTCTCTCTCTCTCTCGGTCATTCTCTTGTTGACTTTTTCCTTTCACTTTGTCTATGTCTTTCTCCACTTGTCCCTCTGTTCTTTTCATTTTTATACTCTCTCTCCCTCCCTCCTTGACTCTCTCTGTCTCTCCCTGACTGTTTCTCTCTCTCTTTCTATCCCTGACTGTCACTCTCTTTCTCTCCCTAATGTTTCTCTCTCTCTCTCTACCTAATGTTTCTCTCTCTCTCTCTCTCTCTCTCTCTCTCTCACCCTCAATGCTGTAAATATGTTCAGTATTTTTTTGATAAATTAAGTATGTTTAAAAATCTCTCTCACCATGATGATGCTTCTCTTTCTTTCTTTCCCTGATGTTTCTCTTTCTTTCTTTCCCTGATGTTTCTCTCTCTTTTCTCCCTGACTGTCTTTCGCTTTCTTTCTCTCCCTGATGTTTCTCTCTCTTTCTCTCCCTGATGTTTCTCTCTCTTTCTCTCCCTGACTGTCTTTCGCTTTCTTTCCCTGATGATTGTCTCTCTCTCTATCTCTCTCCCAGATGTTTCTATCTCTCTCTCTCTCTCTCTCTCTCTCTCTCTCTCTCTCTCTCTCTCTCTCTCTCTCTC
>MU204243.1:77603-88652 GCA_017309775.1 Paedocypris sp. Pulau Singkep
GAGGGCAGGGGGCTGATGAGGTGGCTGATGTTGTCAGGGATGCTGATGGTGAGCGGTGAGATCTGCGGCTGGACGCTCTTCAGTGGTGAGGGCGGTTCCCTCTTGTCTCGCCCGCCGCCGCCGCTGGCCAGCGCCGTGAAGCTGATCTTGATGTTGGTGCTGGGGAAGCGGAACGTGCATCTGAGGAAGCACAGAGACACGAAACCACTGCTCATTTCGTTGAGGAAATTCTTCCGTCATCGTCTTCGTCAACGACACTTTTTCCCCTGACAAAAATAAAACGACAACTACTCTCAATAAAATGAGGAAAAACTCCCGCTCAAAGACGAAAACTATAACTACATTTATTGACACTTTCGTCAATGAATAAAATCCAAGCAAAAATGCCTTTCGTGACGCCGTCCAATCACAATCCGAGCTTGTGGAGAAAGTCTTTCAGCTGCGGTAAAGACTCTGTGAGCTGGTGAGGGAGTTATAGAGGCGAGCGTCTTCAATAACGTCTAATCTATAAATCTGCACGAATAAACTCACGTTCAGGCGATTCAGCTCAAGAAACAGCACCCAGTACCTTCAGCGTCCTGCAGGTGGCGACATCGCCTCGTCCAGGAAAATAACCAGGGTAGAAAAAGATTGATTGTGTCGCGCACAATCACAATGTCACGAGTAACGGTAAGTGTTAGGGCTGGGCGATATGGGTTAAAATTCATATCACGGTATTTTCTAGCGTACAGACGGTATCGGTATTATATCACGATATTGTGTGTGTGTGGGGGGGTGTGTTCTTATTTTATATAAAGTACAAAATTAAAACGCAAGGGGAGACCTGGAGAAGCAGCTGTCATTTTTAATACCGTATATCTGTTAAAAGTAGTCCAGGCATTTATTTAAAAAAAAAACATTTAAATTAAATGTCCTGGGTCTATCTTTTAAGAGAGTGCAAGAGGGAGAAAGAGAGAGAAAGAGAGAGAGAAACAGTGAGATCATAGACAGCAAGAGTGAGATAGACAGTGAGAGATAGACAGCGAGAGAGAGAAAGAGAGAGAGAAAGAGAGAGAGAGAGAGAAAGAGAGAGAGAGAAAGAGAGAGAGACAGACTCACGCTTTCCCTCTCTTTCGCGCGCGCGTCTGAATCTAAAGATGCGTGAAACCAAGGTTAACAATCGAAAACAGACTTCGACCAAAATAAAACGAGCAGAATTTTCTCGTGCGCCCGTTTTTTCGGACTCGCGCTCACTAAAACAGCCGCTCTAAAAAACCGGAACATTACAGACACGGAGCGGCACAGCGCATGCGCGACCCATGCGCCTCGCGGGTGATCTATTAATTTAGTTTCTTACAACGCTTTCTGTATTCGATTAGCAAAGTATCTGTGTCGTAATTAAAAGTTATAACGAAACTAATGTATTTTAATGTATTAAAGCGTTGATATGTGTGTATAAAAAGTACATTCATGAAAGTGCCACGGTATCCACGATATTGCAAAATCCATATCGTGGCGCATCTCAATACCGGTATTAACGTTAAAACCGCTATACCGCCCACCCCTAGTAAGTGTCCATTCAAAAATCAATCGAAAATCTAGTCCAGTAGGGAGTTAAAGTTGTTTATATTTTGTGTTCTCTACACAAGTACAAAGTAGCCAAAACAAATCTTTGGTAAAGTAATAAAGTCAATTTACTCAAGTAAGAGGGCGGCAACTAACGATTATTTTTTTTATCGATTAATCTATAGATTTTTTTATTTCCAGATCAGTCGACTAATCTATCAACTAACTTTTCGATTATTCTAACGATTACATTTTTGCCCAAACGATTATTTGTTCACAAAAATCAAATAAACATGCTTCTTGCTTTTTGGGTCTTTTTTAAACACAAAGACAATATGAAACCTCCTCAATGTCCCTTACTAATAATACATTTAGGCCAAAATAAAGACATAAAAACTACACAAAAACTGTTACAGCGCTTTCTGTGTTGGAGTAGCGATGCTTCATTTCAATGCAACATTTCCAAAGTTCCCGCTCATTAGCAAACATTTGCATACAGAATATGGCCATTCAAAAGAGTTCCTCACAAATCAGAAAACTTCCCTGGCAGACATCTTTAACGCACACACACACACACACACACACACACACACTTCATCCGATCCAGCAGGAACGGGACTGGAATGATTTCCAGCAGCAGATCGCCACGGCAACGACTGTTTAAAACAGGAATGTAGGAATTTCAACCCCCCACATTCCGCCCTGTGTGTGTGTGTGGCGAGTGTGTGTGTGTGTGTGTGAGAAAAAGAGGGAGAGATAGAAAGCAAGCGTGTGTGTGAGAACACGCTTGATCCAGCACATGTTTATCAACAACGTTACACACACACACACACACACACACACGTTTGGCCTCTTTCATCTTGAACGATGCGAGTAAATAAACACCTCATGAATATTAACCAAAGAGTCATTAGCATATGCTTTGCATGCCTGACGTGTGTGTGTGTGTGTGTGTGTGTGTGTGTGTGTGTGTTTACACTCGCAGACCCACGTCTTTTATTCGGAGAGTTCAGAGAGACACACACACGTAATATTTACGCGGCGAGTGACGACGCCGTCCGAGTACCCAGAAGCCCCCAGGACCGCCAACACCGGACAGACAGACAGACGGGCGTGAAGACTGAAACGGGCGTGGCTGAAAAAAATGGGCATCGCTCGGCTTCACTTCAGGCCTTCTCGGAACACGTCTGAATTCCTCTAGATCGGCCCTACATAGTGCGCAGAGTCGTCGGAATATTGAAACGTGTCGTCCTAATAGAAACGTAGAAAAATTAAACTTTTACATTAGATTTACACCTTTACACACAGTATTTGTTTTTGCATTGATCCATTATTGGTTTCAAACACGCCCGAGCTTTACGTGAGAATTGATCTTTACGTGATCTCTGTGGACGTTTGTCCGCTTTAAACAGACGAGACTAGTTGATAAAAAGGCGGGGCTTAGGGTGGCGGGAATGAGTGGCGGATAAAATGACCAATAATCACACTTCCTGAAAACAATCAAACAAAACTATGTAACTACAGTCGATGTTGAATCTGTAAAAAGCAACAATGATTTAAAAGTTGGTCGCACACATCTCGAAAACGTTTTTTTTCCTTGTTTGATATATCAAAATGTGAAATCTTGGTCGAAATTTGAAAAACGCGTGTTTTTATTCCTAGCCAGTCTCCTGTTGTTTTGCCCAGCGTTGGGTAAATAAACGACTAGATTGGCTTTACATGGGGAGACAAAATATTAACACAAGTCGTTGTAACTAGAAACGTAGAAAAAGAAGTAGAATATTACACTAGATTTCCACATTTGCATTTTCTCATTGATTGATCGGCAGCGGAAAACACAGTCAAACATGCCCGAGCTTCACGTGAGAATTAATCACCGTGGTCTTTGTGGATCGTTTGTCAGATTTAAAAAGAGACAACTTGTAAATAAAAAGGCGGGGCTTTTTTGGGGGGGCGGGGGGAAAGCGATTGGTTGGTGCCGAGTGGCGGATAAAACGACCAATAAGAACACACTTCCTGAAACAAGCCGACCCCCGGACAGCTCGGACCCCCTGCGTTTACAAACTACTGTCGACAATAAACCCAAATAAACAAACAAACAACATCAACACGGTCAAGATTGGTCGCAGGTGTCCCTGAAGCGCCCCCCCCCACCATGTTTGATTCATCAACATCTTGGTTGAAATGTGAACAACCGCACGTTGTTTGTTTCAGGTTAACTTGCGGTTTTTATTCCTAGCCCTCGTCTCCTGCCGGCCTGCCCGCTCAGCGTGATCAAGGTGGGAAACCCCCGAACGAGAGGCGGCTCCATCCGGCCGAGCACGTGAGTGTGATCCCCGCGGCGAGTGTGTGACACCGGGCGGCGTGTTGACTGTGTAGTGAGCGGCGCGCGGATCGACACACGGCCGCCGTGGCCATGAAAACGAAACAAAAAACACAACACGTGCGCGTGCACACATCAAAACAACAACAACAACAACAACACGGCGGAGGTGAAGAAGAAGAAGAAGAGGACCAGCGGCAGGTAATGATGATGATGATGAGGAGGAGGATGAAGAGCACTCACATTCTCGGCAGCTGCAGGGGTGGCGCCCCCCGCCGCAGAAACACCCCGTCCACGAACACCCCGTTCTTGCCCAGGCAGCGCAGGTAGAACTCCCCGGAGCTCGAGACGTCCTCGGCCGCCGCGGTGAAGACCTCCAGGTGCCGGCGCGAGATGAAGCTCGAGTGGCCCATGCTGACGTCCACCGAGCCCCGCGACGAGTTCCGACCCACCGTCACCGAGCGCTTCTTCATCACGTACTCGAACTCGCGACCCTCCAGCCGCGCCACCGCCGCCATTTCGGACAGACCGGCAGAGAACGTGAACGCGGGACGAGACGGCAAACGTGCCCGAGCGGAGAGACACACACGCACACACCGACGGCGGCAGCAGCAGCGGCGGCGGCGACTCGTCCCACCCACCGCCGCGTACGGCCCAGAAGGGTGGGCGCGTCAGCCAATCGCAACGAGGGCCCGTTGATTGGCGTGCGACTCGGCCAATGGGAGCGCTCCTAAAGAATGCGCTCGTTCAATGGGGACCAATGCATTTCGTCAACATGGACGGCGCGAGGCATTGAAGGTCGGTTGCGCTGTGCCTCAACACGCATGTCTGTGGAGAGAGGGAAAACACGGACTGGAGTGACGATCCGTTTATTCAACTACGTCTTCATATCCATTCATATAACTCACAAGCCACTTGAAATTAACGCTTTAATGCATGTAGGCATATTGCAAACCATCTTTTCATTCTAAACGAACCTTTCGTAGCTTTAGCCTTACATGACTATGTGAGAAAGACGAATCCGCACTCCGTCTTTTAGTTCCTCCTCGTGTCCTCGGCCTCGGGAATCTCCCAGGATGCTGTGCGCGGCCGGCGTGTGTTGGTTATGGAGGTCACGCAAAGAAAGCGCTATTTCTAAGGCGTCTCGCCCTCAAAACGATTTCGTTATCCAAGACGTTTTTCACATTCACTTGTAACGCCCTGGCAAGAGTTGAGTTTACAAGTAACGGGAGCGCGTGCGCACTGAGGCTGGCGCGAGCGCAAAACATGTGGCCGCGCGGGGTGACGTCATCGTTTCCTGGTGTTTGTAAACACTAGTGCCGTTGTACCCGCGACGCCGGAAACCGCCCGAGGAAGTAAAAAAGACGCAGTTTTTAAAACACGAATGTGTCAATTATTGTATTTAATCTAAATGGAATGTTTTTTTTTCTTGTTTTTTAGTTTATTGGACATTTTTTATTCACTTGTATGCCAAATATTTTTTCCCATGACGAATTGATTAATAGAACTTAATTTATTGATTAATATAAAAAAGTACATACAATTATGATACCATTTATTTTATATGATAATTTTCATATAATCATATTGCACCTCATCACATATTTTTATTGTTCTCCAGTAATTGTTGAATTGATTTATTTTATAAATGAGAGTTGTGGTGCATCACTAAAGTAACGTGAGTGAGATTACCATTAACCATGTATTTACAATAAAACCATTATTTATCCGGTGGCTTAGATCTGCCCACTGCTCCGGGTTTGTTAAATGCAGTGAACAAGCCAGATTCTGCCCCTAGTGGCCACATTGACAAACTCAATTCCCTTTACTGACATAACAAGTGAGGGAGATTCTAGGCACAGTTCCAATTTAGAACTGAATAAATATTAATTTTATTTATTCCAATGTACATTTTATCCTGGTGTGTGTGTGTGTCGAGAGGGTGTGGTGACTGTTATTCGACTCCGGATCTCACGTTCCTGTTCCACTTCACAGCGGAGTTGGAGACTAATTACAGATCCGCTCCACAGAGCCACCGTGACGGCCTGGGAAAGGTCAAAGGTCAACACACATTCAGTCAATGTGCCCTTTGTCTCTGACCAGTGTCACAGTGGAAGAAGAAATTTATGAACGGAAAGCAGGTGGAAGGAAATCGCCAGTAATCACTCCGTCCCTGAGAGACTCGCAGACCAGAATGAGAGAGAGAAAGAGAGAGAGAATACGAAACTTAAAAGAGTGAGGTGGGTCGGGAGAGAAACAGAAAGAAACAATGGAACAACAAGGAGAGCGAGAGTAAGACAGGGAAAGTCATGGCGGGAGAACGAGAGACAGGAAAAGAGAATGACAAGAGAGAAAGACAGAAGCTAATCAAGACGATGAGAGAGAGAGACAGGGAGGGACAAAGTGACACAAAGAAAAAAAGACAGAGCGAGAGAGAAACACAGAGGGAAAGAGAGACTGGGTAAGTAGAGAGAGAGAGAGATCAAGACTTCTCAAACATTCGTTTTAATTGGTATTTCCTTTTATAAATAATGTATCTTGTAAAAATCTTTCACAGGATGAGAGAAAGGAGAGAGAGAGAGATAGATAGATAGATAGATAGATAGATAGATAGATAGATATGATAAAGAGACATATCAAAGTAAGACAGTGAGAGAGACACACAGAGCTAAAGAGAGAGAAAGAAAGACAGATCAAATCAAGACTTTTCTCAAACATTTGTATTTAATTGTTTTTTGTCTGATAATGAAAAAGAGAGACTGGGTAAGTAGAAAGTGAGAGAGAGAGAGACAGTGAGAGAGAGAGACGGATCAAAAAGACTTCTCAAACATTCATTTTTTAATAAAGAAAAATCCCTTCAGATTCTTTCACGGCATGAGAAAGAGAGACTGATCAAATCAAGACTGAGAGAGAGAGAGAGAGACCGGGATGGAGACAGTGACACAAAAAGAGTGAGACAGGATGAGAGTAAGAGAAGAGAGAGAGAGAGAGAGATGATAGTGAGACTGATCAAATCAAGACAGTGAGAGAGACACACAGAGGGAAAGAGAGAGATCAAATCTAAACTTTTCTCAAACATTCGTTTTTAATTGTTTGTTTGTTTTTTGTTTAATAATGAAAATTCACTTCAGACTCTATCACAGGATGAGATAAAGACAAGAGAGTTTTTCTGTGCGCTTTGAGACAGTTAAAACTGTGAAAAGCGCCTTACAAATGCTCAGAACGTGAACTTGAGAGAGAGAGAGATGAAAGAGAGACAGATCAAATCAAGAGAGAGAGAGAGAGAGAGAGAGAGAGCTTTATTGTCATTGTCAGAACAATGAAATTCTGTTTGGCAACTCAGCACTAGCAGCAACAAATCAACATCACAGCATCGACGTAACAACAATAACGTGCTTCACAAGTCAACATCACATCAAAACCAAGACAGTGAGAGAGAGACACGGAGGGAAAGAGAGAGACTGCAGGTATAGAGAGAGTGAAAGAGAGAGAGAGAGAGTAATGACGCGGTAGTGTTTGTGTGTCGCTCTGGTTTTTCCAGTTCTTCTGGCTCCTGGAGAGCCACGCGAGCAGCTCCTCTTCCTCACTCTGACCAAACGCCCCGTCATCATCATCAGCATCACCTCACGTCATCTACAGTAGAACTTCAGGATCACACACACACACACACACACGAGCGACGCACTTCACAATACACAGTCGAGAACTTCACTTCGGAAGCCAGATGTTTCTCACCAGAAATAAAGAGACCCAGGCTTGTCAACAAATCCTTCTCCCCGAACTTAGAATCAGCATCTCCACCAAGCTCCAGATGAAGGAGTCTCCTTGAGCATCTGAGACGTTCCAGCATTCTCCACAAGCTCCACAGAGCCGATGGTGGACCTGAAGAAGGTCCCGGTCCATCCCTGGGTCACTTGGGCAGGAGATCCCGCTCTGACACGGTGAGGTTCCCCAGGTACCAGAAGATCCAGAACACCAAGCTGGCGAAGACGACGATGGGCCCGGTGAGGACGAAGAAGTCCCAGAAGCTGATTGGAGCGCAGACCCCGACCAGGAAGAGGACCAACCCCACGGCGTCCAGCAGCACGGCCAGGAAGAGGAAGACCAAGCAGCGTCCGGCTCTCTCCCTGCACTCCATCGCTGAAGAGTGATCGCGCTCATCACACCACTCGCCGAGAGAAGCCGCCCGGCCACATTCTTCATTCCTCTACGTCAGCGTGTCACCGAACTCGTCCGGCCGCTCGTCCTCAAACTCGGCTCACCTCCAACCGCCAGTCACATCCTGAATTAGCATTAGCTGGGAAGTGTTTTTGTCTGATCTCTTTCACGGGACGAGAGAAAGGAGAGATAGATAGGAAGATAGATAGATAGATAGATAGATAGATAGATAGATAGATAGATAGATAGATAGATAGATAGATAGATAGATAGATAGATAGATAGATAGATAGATAGATAGATAGATAGATAGATAGATAGATAGATAGATAGATAGATAGATAGAGAGACATATCAAAGCAAGACAGTGAGAGAGACACACAGAGCTAAAGAGAATGAAAGAAAGACAGTTCAAATCAAGACTTTTCTCAAATATTCGTATTTAATTGTTTTTTGTAATGATAATGAAAATTCACTTCAGACTCTTTCACGGGATGAGAGAAAGAAAGGGAAGAGAGAGTGAGAGATATGAAAGAGAGACAGATCAAATCAAGACAGCGAGAGAGAGACACGGAGGGAAAGAGAGAGAGAGACTGGGTAAGTAGAAAGAGAGAGAGAGAGAGAGAGAGAGAGAGAGAGAGAGAGAGAGAGATCAAATCAAGACTTCTCAAACATTCATTTTTTTTTTATAAAGAAAAATCCCTTCAGATTCTTTCACGGAATGAGAGAAAGAAAAGAGAGAGAGATATGAAAGAGAGACAGATCAAATCAAAACAGTGAGAGAGTGGGTAAGTAGAAAGAGAGAGAGAGAGAGAGAGAGAGACAGATCAAATCAAGACAGTGAGACAGTGGGTAAGTAGAAAGAGCGAGAGAGCGGTAGAGAGAGAGAGATAGAGAGAGAGAGAGAGAGAGAGAGAGACAGATCAAATCAAGACAGTGAGACAGTGGGTAAGTAGAAAGAGAGAGAGAGCGGTAGAGAGAGAGAGATAGAGAGACGGATCAAATCAAGACTTCTCAAACATTCATTTTTTTATACAAAGAAAAATCCCTTCAGATTCTTTTCACGACATGAGAAAGAGAGACTGATCAAATCAAGACTGAGAGAGAGAGAGAGAGAGAGAGAGAGAGAGAGAGAGAGAGAGAGAGAGAGAGAGAGAGAGAGACCGGGATGGAGACAGTGACACAAAGAGAAAAAGAGAGTGAGACAGGATGAGAGTAAGAGAGAAGAGAGAGAGAGAGAGATAGACATGATAGTGCGACTGATCAAATCAAGACAGTGAGACACACACACACACACACAATTATGAACACAATTCAAGGCTACGAGAAACGACACGTCAGCACGAGTCTGACACAGACGTTAAAGTGTCCACTAGCATTAGCTTGTCGTTTGTTAGCATTAGTTTGGACTGTTTGCTTGACAAAAGCCACACACTGATACCAAATAAGCACCGAGTGACCTACTATATAACTACTATATATATAACTATAGCAGCTGAAATATCTAGAATGACTTTTACACAAATATTACCATTAGTGATGTACAGTACATGCATGAAAACAATAGATATCGGTAAGGATTGTGTAATTATATTCTGTGTAATTACCACTTTTAATGTCGAAAAATGAAGGGCAGGGGGCGGGGCAAATGCGGTGGGCGTGGCAATAGGGGTGGGAGCGACAACAATATAACTTTGTGATTGGAATATAAATTTCAGGAAAGTATGAACACCGAAACACAAAAATAAACACAAATCATATTTTATTGGGCAGCTAAAATATTTGTCGGTTTTTTGGTGAAAATTATATAAGCATGGAAACAGCACATACATAAAATATCTAGTTTTCATATAAGTTTTCATATAGCCTATTTTTAATTTAACAAAAAATATTGCAAGTTGCAATGTACTTGTTATATGTCGTATTTACAGTATATATTAACGTTTCAATGCGTATTACATTGTATTGTGAGTTTTTACAAATTACAATTTGTGTAAATCAGACCAAATGAGATAAAGTGTGATTTCAGCCATTCATTTCACAGTGATTACAGCTGTTGACATGATTTTACTCTATTAATACTAAATACATATATTTTAATTAACTAGTAGAAAACATATTCTACTAGTAACGACTATCTAGCCATTTAATTTTTTACCATTATTTAGCAATTAATTAATTAATTTGTTGATAATAATCACACTGTCATTACCATGTCTGCACAAATGTCACTGTCTACTTCCTTGAACCTTTATATTTCTACATCCTATATTTATTTATATCTTATTTGTAAATATACCTTATATGCACTTCTGGTTAGATGCTAACTGCATTTCATGGTCTCTGTACACGTACTCTGCACAATGACAATAAAGTTGAATCTAATCTAAATCTTTTTGGCATTGATCCCATATAAAAGAGCGATCAGACTAGCGATGACGTTGAGTATTTCCCACTCAGAAGCGTGAGGGATGATTTACACCAGATGATGAAAATATGGGACGATTGCGTCAGTTCTGTAAACCAGCAAATAAAATAACTGTGAGCAACAAACAACACACGGCTGCGTTAGCATTAGCGGAGCACATGTAGCATTCAGAGGTGTCAAGTGTGTTACTTGACCTAACGAAAGTAGAAATTTGGCTTACTTTTACTTTTCTAGAGCATTATTTTTTCCGCTTACTTTCTACTTCTACTTCTACTACTTCTAAGCAAATATCAGTACTTTCTATTCGTTACTTCTTCAAAACCAGCCGCGTTACTGGTTAGTTTTATTTCCGTGTTGAATCGATGTAAAAAAAAAAAACAGTGTGTGACAGTGTCACAGTGACCGTGTGTATTTGTAAGGCGGTTTTCACAGTTTAAACTGTCTCAAAGCGCACAAAAGCTCACGTGAACACTGATAAACATTTTAGTTAGTGTTTTTGTGAGACTTTAAGATATATTATTTATCTTATACTAGATATAACGGAGATAATGTAATGTGGAAGCTAGATTTTCAAACATAAGAGTTCAAATTTAGG
>MU204243.1:110459-121139 GCA_017309775.1 Paedocypris sp. Pulau Singkep
AGAGAGAGAGAGAGAGAGAGAGAGAGAGAGAGAGAGAGAGAGAGAGAGAGAGAGAGAGAGAGAGAGAGGAAAAGGAGGGGGAAGAGTTAGAAAATTAGAGAGACAGAAAGGGAGAAGAGAGAGAGAGAGAGACAAAGAAGAGTGAGAGAGAGAGACAAAGAAGAGTGAGTGAAAGAGAGAGAGAGAGTGAGCACGAGGGACTGTGGGAGGTTTCCTCTAGATGTTCTGGTCCGTGTGATGTGGAGATAAGCACAGATTTAACTGATGTCTTCCTCTGATGTAAAGAAGTAACATCACTCAAAACTGTCATCATCTCCACACGTGACTCCTGGAGCAATGGCCACTCGTCCTCCTCTCAGAACAATCCAGCATGTCGACAACCTTCTAAACCACAGGTTACAACTTCACAAAAAAAAATGAGCAAATGATTCATAAACTCGCAAATTAAAATTCTGAAATGGAAAATAGACAACAAAGATCCTGAATAATTTACACGGGAATCGGAATTGAACGGAATCAGCAGCAGTGAGCAACCAATCAGCAGCCAGCTCTGCCGCACAAGGCTTGCTTCTGTCGCTATGGTAACAGGATGTTTAGTTATGTGTCCCCGAAGTAATAGCAAAACAAACGTAAAATGTATTCATGCACACACTGGTACACCAACTTATGAATGTCCCAGATAACAAAAGTCCAGAGTAAAGAAAGGCGCAAAAATGTTGTCCTGTGTTACTTGGTTGAATGTGTCTGTATTTTGTATTGTACATTTGCACTAACTGGAGTTTGCACAAGTTATTCACTCCCCTCAGCTCACACGCTGTGGTGATGTGACAATCAAAGTGATTTGATTTGATTTGATTAGAATGGCAATGTTATTATTCTCTCCTGTAACAGTGTTCATTTCGTTGACGAAATATTTTTGTCATCGTCAACGACACATTTTTCCATGACGAAAACGAAACGAGAACAATATAAAAACGCCCGCTCAGGGACGAACTACATTTTTTGACACTTTCGTCAAGTTTCGGGCAGCTTTATTACACACTGAGACGTGTGGAGCTTATATGTTGGACTTTTTTTTTTTGGAAAATATGTTGGACATTTTTTGTGCCATTTTCTTTTGCCATTTTCCGTGCATGACTGCTGCGCTGTCTGATGATCCGCCCCGCGTCTGCTCAAACAGTGTTGGCGTGTGCGCGCGGCGGAGTTCGTGCACTAGCCATATTGACACTAATCTGATTCCAAAAAGTCGCCTCTCTGTCATTGTCGCGCAACAAAGCGCGATGCGCAGGCGTGACGGACCGCACACAAACAAATAGGGTGTCGGAATGATACGCGTTTATACGTCTCATCCAACCACAATCAAGTTCACCATTACCGGATGGCACGATTTATCGGGATGTTTTTTTTAGATTGGTTCAACACGGAAATAAAACTAACAGAAATGAAATCGCAGTAACGGGGCTAGTTTTGAAAAAGTAATGATTAGAAAGTACATATATTTGCTTAAAATAAATAAGAAATAAAAAATAAATACTCCAGTAAAGTAAAAGTAAGCCAAATTTCTACTTTAGGTACTTGACATCTCTGCATTTACTGTATGAGAATACATTCACTGAATTGAATTGAAAGTTCATAAAAATAAGTTCAAGAAAAATATTTTTTTTTACAAAAAAGACCTATTTTATATCTTCATTGTTAACTACGTATTTTCTTAGACATAGCAACTTTAGTAAACATTTAGAATATATAGCACCTATATTCTAACTACTGTAATTTAGTCGACTAAAATTAGACTAAAACTAAACAAATTAAGATGAATAATTTGGTACTAAACCAAAACTGAGTTTTAGTCGAAATACTATGACTAAAACTAAATACTTTTTTTTTTTTTTATCAAAAGGAACACTGTCCCAGACATGTAAAATGCGGCTCAGCTAATGAAATTTTCGCCGAACGAAGCGGCTCTCGCCACGGATTAATTTCGTAAGTCAGTACCAGTCAGTGTAGGAGACCAGAACTTTCCGTTCAA
Organism: Paedocypris sp. Pulau Singkep; assembly: GCA_017309775.1. Classification (NCBI taxonomy): domain Eukaryota; kingdom Metazoa; phylum Chordata; class Actinopteri; order Cypriniformes; genus Paedocypris; species Paedocypris sp. Pulau Singkep. The sequence continues at coordinate 112,489 of MU204243.1, forward strand.
CATCTGCAAAACTTCGGAAAAACAAAAGTCGGACAATAAGAACCAAGCTATAATGAGTCAAGAAGACAGTGCATCCGCAAATAAACACACCAAAATAGACGCTGCAATCTGACGTCAGACGCTCTGTTTCCCGGCGCTTTCGCGGAGCCGGTACACGCAGGATTGAGTCGGTTCGGCCCGATCGAGCGTCACGGGAAACGCAGCCAATTAACTCGAGCCAACCCCGCGCCGCCACTGACGGGCCTGACTAGCGGCTAGCGCGCGGCTTTAACAGGAGATCCATTGTTGAGACGATACAGCGCTACTGATTGGGTGAGGGTGAGAGAGAAAGAGAGATAGATAGAGACAGAGAGAGAAAGAGAGAGAGAGACAGTGAGGAAAAAGAAGAGGGAAAGAGAGATATTGAGAGAGAGAGAGAGAGAGAGAAAGAGAGAGACAGAGTAAAAGAAAGAAGGGGGAAAAAGAGAGACAGAGAAAAAGTGAGGAAAAAAAGAGGGAAAGAGAGAGATTGAGAGAGAGAGAGAGAAGAATGAAAGAGAGAGAGACAGACAGTGAGAAAAAGAAGAGGGAAAGAGAGATATTGAGAGAGAGAGAGAGAGAGAGACAGAGTAAAAGAAAGAAGGGGGAAAAGAGAGACAGAGAGAGAAAAAGTGAGAAAAAAAGAGGGAAAGAGAGAGATTGAGAGAGAGAGAGAGAAAGAAGAATGAAAGAGAGAGAGACAGACGGTGAGAAAAAGAAGAGGGAAAGAGTGATATTGAGAGAGAGAGAGAGAGAGAGAGAGAGAGAGAGAGAGTAAAAGAAAGAAGGGGAAAAGAGAAAGACAGAGAGAGAAAAAGTAAGAAAAAAAGAGGGAAAGAGAGAGATTGAGAGAGACAGAAAAAGTGAGAAAAAGAAGAGGGAAAGAGAGATTGAGAGAGAGACAGAGAGAGTGAGAAAAAGAAGAATGAAAGAGAGAGATTGAGAAAGAGACAGAGACAGTGAGAGAAAGAATAGGGAAAAAAGAGAGAGAGTGGGGTCATAAGCGAGGGCACGAGAAAAAGAGAGGGAAAGAAAAATCTGAAGGAGTGAGAGAGAAAGAAAGAGAGAGAAGTCAAAAGCAAGAGCAAAAGAACGAGCGAGAGACAGAGGAAGTGAGAGAAAGAGAGGGGGGGCAAGAGAAAGAGAGAATCTGATGGAGTAAGGGTGAGAGAGAGGGAGTGGGAGAGAAAGAAGGAAAAGAGATAGAGTGAGTGAGAGAGAGACTCATTGAGACATTACAGCGCTATTGATTGGCCGTGTTCCCAATGAACCTGCCCCACAGTACCGCCCACTAAAATGTTAATTGACTCGAAATTATGCAAATATATGGACGTATATGGGCAGACGACAACGTGTCCGCGAGCAGATGTGCTGCCGTGACGGCGAAGCTCTTTCTGATGAAGCGGCGCTTATTGTCAGGCTGGAGGGGCGGGACCAAACGCTAATGAGACGCGCTGGCTGGAGTCCGACATCATTTGCATAGCGAGGTCATCCGGGGGCTCGCATCCGCCTCGGTCCGGGTTCGAATCCCAGACGCAAACACCAACACGGCGCTGACAGCTGGCTAAAGCAGATGTGTGTGTGTGCGGAGGATGAAAGACTGTCTGCGATCAACACTAAAGGCTTAATTACCCAGCAGCCACTGCGCCAACACCAACTCACACACGCATCTGAATTGACACTGTTTGTGCCGTTTTAATGATCCCAATTTTAACTGCTGATACTTATACCCCCCCCCCTCACACACACTGCCTTTTCTCTATGTCTTTCACCCCCCCCCCTCTTCCTCTCTTTCTCTCTCTCTGACACACACATACTTTTTTCTGTTATGATCAGAATCTTCTGCAGTGCAGAGGCTTTTGCCCTGAATCCAGCAAGCAAGCAAACACACACACACACACACACACACACACACACACACACGAGAGAGGGAGAAAAAGAAAGGGACAGGGAGAAAGAGAGAGAGAAAGAAAGGGAGGGAAGAGAGAGAGAGAGATAGAAATAAAGAGAGGCAGAAAAAGTGTCAGGCAGAGAGAAAAGAGTGAAAAACAGGGCGAAAGAGAAAGAGGGAGAGAGAGAGAGAGAGTGAATGAGTGAGGGACAGATAGGAAAGAGTGAGAGACAAGGAGAAAGAGAGAGAGAGAGAGAGAGACAGAGAGAGACAGACAGAGAAAGAGACAGACAGACAGAGAGAGAGAGAGAGAGAGAGAGAGAGAGAGAGAGAGAGAGAGAGAGACAGAGAGGCAGAAAAAGTGTCGGACAGAGAGAAAAGAGTGAAAAACACGGAGAAAGAGAGAGCTAGAGAGTGAGAGTGAAAGAGTGAGGGACAGATAGGAAAGAGTGAGAGACAAGGAGAAAGAGAGAGAGAAAGAAAGAGGGGGGAGAGAGACAGACAGAAAAGAGAGAGAGAGAGAGAGAGAGAGAGAGAAAGTGTCGGACAGAGAGAAAAGACTGAAAACATTTTCTAATACAGAAACAAAATGTAACACCCATGTTTGAGCATTAAATAAAGAACAAAAAGCCAGTCCCAATCAAACTCAAATGTGCAAAAGAAATAAATCAAAAGAAATAAATCCTATAGTGTACAATAAAATCCTGGTAAACTGACACGCCTCTAATTCACATTCATGTGGTTTCTACTTCACAACTTCGCCTCATTCGCCCAGGTTAACCGCGGTAAAAACCGATTATGGTTTGTAGCGCAACAATCAAGATGTTACGACGATGTGATCAACGATAAACGGTAAGTGTCAATTCAAATATAGTGGAGTGAAAAGTACTGCTACTCAATCAGAAGTGCAGTGGAGTAGAGAGTAAAAGTTGCTTAAATTTTTGATACTCAGTACAAGTACGAAGTAGCGTAACGCAGTACATTTACTCAAGTACTCATAGTTACACATCTGGGTTTGAGGTCAAGTTTAGATTCTGAAATGTAATCGAATAAAACAACTTTGGTGTGATATCAGTCACAATTTAGGTTAGGTTTGTTAAAAGAAAAAAATAAGTATTTTAGAGAAGTATTTAACCCCATTTTTTTCCAGGTATGGGGGGGGGGTAGTGAATACATACACACATACATACGATAAATATCTATTTCTGTACATCTGTTTTTTGTCAGGTTAGTGCACATGACTTATAGTCGTTAGAATAATTTGAAAAATATGAAATGAAGAGAGAATATCCTCTCCACACGGTCTGAGCAGCTTTATCTCTCAGCTGAGAGCCCCCGGCCCCCGGCCCCACGGGGCCTGACTTAGCACAACTCCTCCTGCTAGTATGGATGTTAAATCCAGATAATTGTTGGCGAGGCAAAAGCAATTTGTTGTTCACATGAACAACAGAGAGTGATTCATGACCTTCTCTGTAGTTAAAACTCGCATTCTTTTGTTTAATCGGACCCAACAAACTCTACAGGGAGAGAGAGAGAGAGAGAGGGGAAGAAAAAGTGTCGGACAGAGAGAAAAGAGTGAAAGACAGGGAGAAAGAGAGCCAGAGAGAGAGAGAGAGAGAGAGAGAGAGAGAGAGAGAGAGAGAGAGAGAGAGAGAGAGAGAGAAGGAGCTAAAGAAAGAGAATAAATACAAATGGAGGCAAGAAGAAATTTTTCTCTTTTTTTTCCAAGTCTGCACACGTCCGACAGGCATCATATCAGTTTATTTAAAGCAGATGAAGCGTTTTCTATCAGGTTTAGTTGATCAGAGATCAGAGGAACGTTTACAACACCCTTCACACTTCCTCAGTTAAGAGCTCCTCGTCAGAAGACATGAATAATTCAACAGCTTCTTTAATGAGCTTGTGGAGTAAATCCACCTACATCATCAAACCCACTGACCTGTGCGACTTTCCATCGGTGTGTGAAAGGTGTGTAAGAATGAGTTTCACAGACTCGACCTTTACTAGGACACACACCAGAGATATAAATGCGCCTGAAAACCATACAGGAGTAGAAGGAGTGTGTAAATACCTTACTTTAAAAATTACTCGTACAGTCTCTACATTTTTTAAGAACTTACTTATGTACTGAATGTAGACTCAAAACCACAAAGACATGTGAAAAGCGAGTAACTATTTAAGGTTTCGTTTCGCAATATAGAAAAGAACTGTAACACCTCAGTGTTTCAAAATGGCAGAATACGTTTGTGTAGAGTAAAGATGTATTGGAGTAATGAGAGTGATACTCATTCACAAACATAGTCAAGTAGAGAGTAAAAGTTGCTTAAGCATAATTTTGAAACCCAGTACAAGTAGCCAAAAAATACGCAAGTACTTGACACACCTGACACCAGAGGTCAGCCATGCTTGAGTGAAAGTACAGATACTTACTGTAAAATTACTCCATTACAAGTAACAAGTCAACAATTTCAAAAAGACTTGAGTCAAAGTAGCAAAGTATCAAATTTTAAAAGAACTCAAGTATTTTACTCACAGTGCATGTAGGCAACAAAAAAAGAAATGTGAAAACAAACGCTATTCATGTTTTCTAATATAGAAACAAAATTACAAAAAAAGTCATTCTCAATCACTCGAATGTGCAAAGAAAAAAGTAGATAATATAAAGAATAAAATTCTGATTATTAAATCATATCAGAAATGCAGTGAAGTAGAGAGTAAAAGTTTTTTATATTTTTGGTACTCGTGGTACTTTGGTAAAAACATACTTAGTAACAAAGTTCATTTACTCAAGTACTATACTCCTCAGCCTGACACGCACATGGAGAAAACTGAAACGTCCTTGAGACCCCACACGCTGCCCACTGCTCCGGTGTGTGTGTGTGTGTGTGTGTGTGTGTGTTGATTGTTTAGCCAAATATTATATATACATGTGTACCGGTATATATTAGTGCATAAAGTATAATACGCTAATAGTTCATCTCGTTTAACTAGCTCCGCCCCTTTACCTGAGCCACTCGTTAATTCCATGTCAAATTAGTGTAGATGAAAGATTGAGAAACGCAATTGTACCCACAGTAATAAACGAACCATTCAAAAGGTTGCAGTTATATTTCAATCTTCCTCGCGGTGACTTTACCACAGACGTGTGCTGTATTTCACTTTACACACACGTGTCACCAGCCGAGAGAAAGTCTTCACTCACATTAATGACTGAACATGATAACCATATGGCGTGCATTGCGTTCACATCGGCTCAGTGTTTGTTCTTTTGCGCGTTTTGTAGCTGGATTTTTCATTTTGCATTGTTTGAAGAGTCTGTTCACACCAATGAAAGCCTCGATGATCCTAAAAAAGAGCATGTTTGTTTCAAAAGCATTCCTTAATAAACCATAATACCACTGATTCTTGTAAAAGCTAGACAATTAGATACAATTAACTTTAAATAATTAGTATTTAACTTTCACCATAAAATGTAAAAATCAAGCTCAAAGTACACAGAAATCAGCACGCACATTTTTACAAATAATATGTCAATTTACTGCTGTGTAGTGACTATAAACTTCAAAGCGACTAAGACAACTAACTGGATGTAAAAGCATGTGAAAAGAATAACCTGCAATTTCTGTATAAAGACACATTTGGAGCGCCACAAGGCTCAGTGCTTGGCCCAATCCTGTTCTCCCTGGTCCTCTACAGGTGTTTTCACGTAAAGATAAGTTTAGGAAAACCAAACAAGTGAGCCAGAAAGTTTTATTTTCGGTCCTCTTCAGCAACAAAGGGATCCCAGACCATTTCTTTTTGTTTTGTTTTTAACGAAATCTTTTAATTCGGAACCTCTCTCCCGGATTGTATTGTGGCCCTTTCTTTTATGTGTTTTTTATTACTTTAATGTAGTAAGTAGGGGATAGTTAATTTTTTTTCCAAAGTAAAAATGTTAAGTTGATCAGTAAATGTAAATAACCTTAAGTTATTTGATTTAAGTTTAATATAAAAACAAGTTTGTTTAATATTTCTTTCTTTCATTCTGTGTTTGTTTTAATATTTAAAGAGAGTGTTTATTGATTTGGTTTCATAATTCAAGCCATAAGTTGTTATTCTCCGATAAGGACCTTTATTTTTGAAGAGAATTCAACCGGATTTTGACGGAACAGCGGAGAAACGCGGAAGCGACAGAATCGCGCGCGGACTGAGAGAGAGAGAGAGAGAGAGAGAGAGAGGGAGCCACGCGATCACGGAGCTGCTGAGTTTAAAAAATATAAAAGTTAAAACGGACAATACGGCAGTAGTTCCGACGGTTTGATTTATTTTGTTTGTAAATAATTGGTACTTAGTGACACGGCGGACGGGTGACGAATCCACATGCGACAGCACAAACGAGACGATCGGAGCAGGTCGAAGGTGTTTATTTCCAAAATCAAGGTCAGACAGGCTTGGGTCGGCAACGAGACTTGAGTATCAGAGGTTAGCAAGAGGCAGTCCAGAAAACAGGCACAGGGTCGGAATAATCGAGGCAAAACGGGACAAAAATGCTAGGCTAGAATCGTAGTCACAAGGCTGGAATAGGGTCAAAAAATCAAAGCAATGCTCGAGACAAGAACGCTGGAATGACGGGAGTTAGCACCGACAATCTGGCAACAAGACAAAGAACCGAATGCTACTTAAATACAGAAACTAAGTGATAACAAACGTAAAACACCTGGACAAAGGCGGCGGCGCGCGACACAGACCGGAATCAAAACAAAACCACGTGATGAGGAACTCACGAGTCCGTGACGACATTTCAAAATAAAGGTAAAAAAAAAAGGAGTCCCGAAACAACAAAGTGCAAAGTCCGTGACAGTAACACTTTCACAGGAATGTAAACAAATTCACCTCAGTAGTTTTGTACTACTGTATCTGTCTTTAGGCATTTCACACAATTAATATAAGAAATTTGACGAGAAATAAAAATGTTGAGTATGTTTGGTCAGTGAGATTTTGTTTCCTGGCCACTGTCGCATAAGTGCTTGCTCACTGGTCATAGTCATAGTAATAATCATAGCCATTTTTTTAAACATCAACGACCACTGAATAAAATGCAACAATCTTCAGTTTTTAACATTGTTAAAAACCCACGTAACGTGAAAAAATGCCGCCCTGGGCGACTGCCCTCTTCACCCAGGCCTAAAACCGCCACTTAAAAAAGAAAAGGAACTTTATTAATACCCCAGTGGGGAAATTCGTCTTTCGACTCGGAGCAGTGGGCAGCCACACAATGTCACCAACCAGTAGGAGATCATTAGGACCAACAGCAAAGGATGAAAAATACCACCAGGCTAGCTTATGTAATAGCAATGTGATTAGCCTATTAATCTCTATTCCCCACATTTGCTCAGGTATAGAGAACTACTAGAGTAGGAGTCATCCATGTTTATTGTATTTGGAGAAGCCGGAGTGTGTTATTGAGATTTGGGAGGGAACTTTGACTGTAACCCGAGTGGACTTCAGCTCAGAGTGAGTCCCAGAGGATCTCCACAGACACCACTCAACGTCTCACGTGAGTCTGAAGAAATCCGATCTCTTCCGAAGCGTCGGCTGGTTGGCCGATGCCTCGCAAAAGTACAATCAGCGGCGTTCCCTTTGACGGGATGACGGGCTGAAGCAGTGTTGTGTGCTGAAGGAATTGTCTCAAACAGGAAGCCGGTGCTAATGACTTGCAGATGGTGGGGATGGCTGGAGCACACAGGCCTGCTGGGCTTCGTCATGCTGCGTGTTTGGGATTTATACGGCTGTTAGTGTGGAAGGGGGCTGTGGCCGAGGGGCCGAGCTTGGACGCGGGGGTGGGTGGTTGCGTTAAGACGTCGCCTTTCCATGGGGTTTGAGGAGGTTCTACCGCTTTTCAGTCGCAATGACCACCAAAGATACACATGAATAAAAGAACTTCCTCTGAAAGCAATGGCACATAATAACACTGTGTTTTTTTTTTAACTTTTCTTTTCAAGCCAAATATAATATCAGATCAGCAGACAGAGAGGGAGATGAAAACACTGTACAACAAAAACACAACACTTCTTTTTTTTTAAAGAAGAATTTCTTAAGCCAATAAGAACATAAAACTGGCAGACAGACAGACAATGAGATATGTAGATGAATGGAAAGATAAATAAACATACTGTGTATTAATGTTTGCGCCTATGTTGGAAACCAGGTGTTTGTTTGCATGTTAAAAGGGTAGAAAACAATACAAAAGCTAAATCAAAAAACTAATTTTTTTGTCGTCTATTGTTGATGTGCATTAGAGATATAGAACCTCGGATACCAAAAGTAAGTAGAATCTTCTTTTCAGCATCAATTACTGTTGAAATTTTTAATCCCGGATTTTATCTCTTATCACTATTTGATAAAAACCCGTTTTACATTGCTTAAACAGTCTGTTTGGTGATATAAACACTATTCCTGTCAGGTCCGAAATTTTCTGAAGGCGCCTTTGTACAAATACCAGTTGATTACAGTACTTGAGTAAAGGGACTTTGTTACTTTATTTGAGTATTTTGGCTACTTTGTACTCAGTGTTGGGTAAGTTACTTTAAAAAAGTAATTAATTACTAATTACTTATTACTTTACCATTTTGTAATTAAATTACTTTTCTAATTACTGTGTCTGAAAAGTAACGTAATTACCTAATGAGTAACTTAACCAATTACTTTTTAAAATTCCTATAAACCTTCAAAAAACGAATTATTTAAAAATATAACAGTAAAA
>MU204244.1:6546-35662 GCA_017309775.1 Paedocypris sp. Pulau Singkep
CACATTATAAACATCTCATCTCATCTTTGTAAAACTCTTCTATTATTATTCTTCTTATCAAGAGATATTGTTGAAGCTGAATTTTCTAACAGAAGAGTTGTTTTTTTGTCAAATTGTTTGTACATGTTTTTACAGATGTCTTTTTATTGTATTGCCGGAGTTAATTTTGCAAAATTAAAGCATATTAAACTTCAATTATGTGTATATATAAAGATATTATATTAGATTAAAAAGTAATACTTCAGACTTTTGAAAAAAAAATGTTATATGTGTGTGTGTGTGTGTGTGTGTGCGTGCGTGCGTGCGTGCGTGCGTGCGTGCGTGCGTGCGTGCGTGCGTGCGTGTGTGTATTATTATTATTTATTTATTATTTTATTTTTTTTCAAAAGTCTAAAATGCTATTATTTTGTTACAGGTTTTCACAGATTTTTTTATTATTAGAAGTTAATTACAGGAGTAACCCCATTGAACTATAAGAAAGGGTTTTCATCAACCTCAGAGAAGCCTGTCTGAATTTGTGTCCCGAGGCCGCGCCGATTGTCCTCTTTTTTGGAAATCAAAATATGGTCACCCTAATTTATAACAATTTATAACAACCCTGTCACAGGTTTATCTCCCTTCTGGAACGTTCTAAAACAAAACATACTTTCTCTGAAGATCTAAACCAAACCTGTAAAACACAGCTTTGTCCATTATTGCCAGAAAACAAACTAATACGTGCACTTTGGAATCACAATAGGTCCTGCCGGTTCAACCAGAGTATCTACAAACGTTAAGACTGAAATTCTCTAAGCTGATCCAAAGAAAAGAGGACTTTGCTCATTAATATTAAGCAGTGGCGTTGAGTTTGTTAAGAGAAATGCTCTCAGTGGTTTAAAATGAAGTGTGAGAGATCAGGCCATACCTTGCTTGTGGAAGCCTTGTATGTGGTTTTCAGCTTTTGAGACAGTTGGCTTGTGCTGTGGCTCGCTGCGAACAAGATATTTCACAAATTTTGGTACAGAATGCAAAAATCCTGCTAATAGTCAGTATTGAACGAAACAGCAAGCAGAATGTGTACTTTGTAAAGAAATCGATACATTTCTAAATGTAAATCACACAATGAGAAAACGTATAAAACGATTCTGTCTGAGCGGATAAAAGCCAGCATAATTTATTCAAAGCTTGTTCATTGGCCTGACATCATGAATACAGATGATCAACAAAAGCTAAATGTCAGCACCTTTTGTCTTCATGGCTCCCTTGCTCGGATCACCACCATCTACAGTCTGTCCTTCTCCAGCCAAACGATCATTTAGAGATTCAATTTCTCTGCGCACTGAAAAGGAACAAATGTTGCCACACAGTCTTTTAAAAAGAAAAAAGATTTCATAAATCATTTTTGAGTGTTTCGTAGTTTTACATAATACCTTTACTTGAGCTAAACTTAAGAGAAACAGGAAAAATATTCATTGAATAAATATAATTGTATATTGTAAATAATCCAACATTGCTTTTTTCATGCAGATATCAACAAATTGAATATTAATATGAAAAATAATTAATATGAAATCAAATTAATATTATAATTAATGGATATGAATATGAAGTATTACTTACGTTCCAAGTTTTCAATGTATAGGTTTTCAAACTCTCTTTCTATCTGTCCGAAAAGGTCAAGCAAGTTACTCCTTAAGGCCATGGGCAACTTGGAATCCTGGAATCACAATGGAATAATCCGTATTTAAAATAATCACAGATTGTGATTGCACAAAGTAGTTTTTCCTGTGTTTGTGAAATAATACGTTTCAATTAACTTAAAGTATGAACAATAAAATAAATACAGTTTTATCTGAATATGTCTGTACAAAAGAGTAGATGGCACTATTAGACAACACACTGGGTGTTAATCTAAAACCTAAGGAGAGAAAAACACGATTCTAGAGTCACTAAAGATGTTTTTCAAAAACTTCACAATGTTGTAATATTTTACGAAAATTGCTTCTTGTGCAAATATGGGGGTTTTTTTTGCACTTAAAAAAACAAACAATACAAATATCGAAAACTAAATTAGACGAAATAGTTTTATTGTTCTGATGTTACGTGAAAACATTTAAAAACAAAAAACAATTAAAGCAGAACAATTCAAATAAAAACAAACTTTTTTTAAAGAATTCTGCACAGCTTTTAATGCTTAATTATTAATTGGAATGTTTTTTTTTAACTGCTTCGCTTTTTTTAAAATTTGACTCCACAATTACAAATGTTGTACTTATTCAATAGTACATTTTTTTTTTAAGTTTTGAAAATACAAACACAATTCTACGCAACAACATCCATTCTCCAGACCGGCTTACCTCCATATTCAAGGATCCAAGTGAATTCTTTCAGTCTGATTAAAACTACACAAACAAGAATAATCCACAAACAATCCTGCTCGTGTGAAGATCGAATTATTAAAAACATGCCTGGTCAAACTATAGTTCAAGTGTCATAACCAATCCAAAACCCTCCCATTTGTGTGTGTGCGTGTCAGAAAGAGAGAGCGCTAAGTCTCAAAACAAATTGCCGTCTCAGCAGGGAACAATAGAAAATCAGCACTCAAAAACCAGTCTGATCTAAATCCAGCGAAGGTATCGTGTCAGACTAGTCAATCACTAAAGTCTGAACAGAAGGAACAACTGAACGCTGGCATGGCAGCTCCTTTAAAAATGGATAAGGCTGTAGAGTTCACAAGCGTCCGGAAAACACAAAGCGCTGATGACCCCGCACCCGCCTGAATGAAACATTAAGTATCAAGTTTAACCAGCAATACTCGAGATTATCCCCCAACACTTGTTCTGCTCCACCGGAAAGGTTTTAAACAGACGAGTTCTTCAATAAAAACAAAAAACATTTTGATCAAAGGTGAAGGATTATTCTCTATGTATTTTGGCCAAGAAGCATCACATCTCCAGGCAATGTTTGTGTAGGGAACAGTCGAGTAAGTCAAAAGTTTAGTAGTAGAGGATGTAAATTCCTGGAATATTTCATGGAACAGTCAATAGAGGAACTACTCATTGACAGAAATGCTTAACTTGCGTCTTTCGTGTCCTTCGAGATCGAACATTGACATTTAGAATTCCACAAGACTTCTTCTTTATGAATGTGTATGTGTGTGTGTGTGTGTGTGTGTGTGTACTGTACAGTATACACTGTATATAAAGTGTACTAATGCAATTAATTACTTGTATGATTTATTTTACATATGCTATAGTTTTAGTGTACATTATAACAAGTTTATTCTTACTTTGACTTTTTTATAGTTATAAATATGTATAATTTTACATATGCTATAGTTTAGTCTCCTTTTCTAAAGTTTAAGAAAATGTTACATACAGGCATGCAAAGTCACAACACAGTTAATAATGAACAAAAAGAAAAAAAAAGGAAACACAATGTTGTTAAACTAGCTTAGTATCATTCTTAACTGAACACATGGAGGAAAAACACACAAGTTTCATTAGGTTGGTAAACTACAAACAGCGTGAATGAAGCACACGGCAGGTGATTGTGAGCTCCGGGAGACCAGAAAAGCGACCCACCTGACCCTCCAGCATGTCTCTCTGCATGCCTGCGCGCTCCTGCTCAGTGCTGTTGGTCCTCCGAATGGAGAGACTGTGCGACTTGCGCTTCTGTTTGACTTGACGGGCGGCTGCGCTGTGTCCACTTTCAACAGGCATCACTCCTCAGTGACGTCAGACAGAACTTCCTACCTGAAACTGAGCAATCAGAAGCCAGCGTTTGACACAGTCAAGAGCAGCAGCTCTGCTCCACACTCTGTTATTAAAAGAGTGACAGCTTAAACGGTGCAAATGTTTGAAGATTCAATATTTGGAGAAGCGCTCATTTTTTAGCTTTGGGCAGCAGAGTTTAAAAGTTCAATAATATAAAATTAAGACAGAATGATAGACTGTCTCACTTTAAAACATTTAATTAAAAATCAAACATTATATACAAAGAAATGTTTTTAATTAACATATTCAAAAATTACATCACAAAACTCGTTATGTAGTCTAGTAGAGCAAATACAGTACGCAAATAAAAAGATATAAATGTTCCAAAATAAATGTTGTGTTATTCACAAATTAATATTTTATTTTTAAGATTACAGACTAAGATATTAAGTAAGAAGAAGATATAAATGACAAAAACAAAATGGGAAGAAAAATGTGAAATTTTTATAAATTACATAATATAAATACATATTAACCATATTAAAATAAAAAAACATTAATAATTGTTAACAATTAATGTCAGTAATATTATCTCATTTTCTGGTACTTAATCTTAATTTTTTCAAAATATATTAACTTGCACACAGTTAATACTAACCAAATGTGAAACACACACGCACACACACGCACACACACACGCACACACACGCACACACACGCGCACACACACGCACACACAAGTATAACAATAACATTCAACTGGTGTTCATAAAATGTGTTTTGTTCTAAAATGCTAAACTGTTACAGTATTTTGTGATGTATTTATTAAATTCAATCATTTAAAAAAAAAGATAATTTTGAATGCACTTATTTTAAAACAAAAACGAAAAAATTGTTCAAAATGTACATGTATTGAAAATAATACCTGCAATGTTAAGAAAATAAGACTAGCAGCAGCCTGTCCAACCTATTCCACAACAAAAATGATTTTGCAATAAACGATAAACATGTCTGACCTTTCCTTCAGTTCGATTTGAAACATTAACCAGATAGGAAACAAATAAAAAATCGTCCAGGCCTTCAATTCAAGAAACCAGGGTTTCTAAAACATGCTATTAATTAGCATTAGAGAGTTGGAGCCATGCTCAGAAAATGTCCAAAAAGCACAAAAGACATCAACCACAATATCAGTGTTAATGGTGGTGGAAACTGAAGTGAATATGAATACAAAACACGCAGAATGTCATGCAAAATGAAAATGAAATAAAAAAAAAATACCAGGCATGGAGAGCAGTGAGAGAGAGAAAAAAGCAGGCACATCTGCTTTGCAGTGATGGAGAAGATCTGAACAGGAAGCCTGGGGCCAAACTCCAGCACTGAACACAAAACAACACAATCTACTGGGTCACACACACACACACACACACACACACACACTTCATTTCCATCCAGCGGGTCGGTCAGTCAGGCAGCCAATCGGGTTAGTGCTGTTTAACAGCACCTAATGCATGGATTTATAAAATAATTGATTAATTCATTAGTGAAAGCATGCATGTGATCTCAGGACAATGCAACGCTTACACAGTCGCTTTGGCTTAAGGGAAAAACAAAACTGAAAAGTAAATGTCACAAGTGTGTGTGTGTGTGTGTGTGTGTGTGTGTGTGTGTGTGTGTGTGTACTGATGTACACAACACAATCAAGCAGACACACACACACAGTCACAAGATCTTCTATGTGCAGATGAACACGTAATGGACACAAAAAAACGCACGTGTGCACACAGAAACACACACTAGCAAACAGGAAAGCACAATCTCACACACATACACACTGGTAAACTTAAATAACACACAAATCTACTCTCACACTCACAGCAAGACAAACACAAACACACACACACACACACACACACACACACATGCACACAGACTAACACACACAAATACTCTCTCTCTCTCCCTCTCTCTCTCTCTCTCTTCCTCTCATTCAAACACTCACTCACTCCAATCAACCTCAAACACTTCTTCAAAGACAGACACAAACGTACACACACACACACACACACACCCACACACACAATTTGGATGCAAGGTCAGAAGGCCTCCGGCACTACACCAATGCTATGGAGGTAAAATATTAATCACGTTAATATGGATAGCCATACAGGCGCTGCGCTGTGTGACAGTTAACGCTTATCAGCTAATCCTCCATTATGACAAACACTGTCTTCTATGCGCACAATAATACTCACATATATAGTTTCTGGGCCAAGCGCGATTGTCATTTGCTGATGGACAGAAGGCGATGTTTTAAATCCTCCAGCATGTTCCGTAAAAACACGTGGTAATGTTACTGTTCGGATATGCACTGGAAATTAAAGACTTTGATGTTTTTACCGATCCGACAGACCACAAAGTGTGAAGCACGGCGTTTTATAACACCAAAACTGACTGGCCTCCGGTTGGGGAATTCGCTTCAAAATAAAAGTCTGTAGGGCCAGTTTTAACTGGGAAATACATCTGAGTAATTGATTTTAATTATTTAATACGTATACATAAAATGCATACTCGCATGTATATGTATAGTTTTAGATTGTATGTATATTTGTGTAACATGTATATACACATTATGTATATATGTTGATTTTACTGCACTTATTTAAAGTAATGTCCATATCATTTTTTTAAAGTATAAGTACAGTCCAACATTGCTACAATATAGTTTACAATTACTGGAAACATTGAAAATACTAGTATTTGCTTAGTTTTGCTTAAAATAACTGCAAAACCAGCATTACACCAGACGGAAATGTCGCATGCTAAAAATGGTCCAATCAAATCCAGGGTTCATTCCCACCACGAATGGAAATCATTGACACAAGAAGTGGGCATGGCCACATTAAACGGATCGTCAGAGCTGACTGAATACTATCAGTTTATTTCCTGCACTGTGACAAGAGTGTTTTTCGTTTAACTAAGGACTTTAAAAGCCACGCTGCGGCTCGTCAGTGGAGCAGTGACGCGCCGGCTGGTTGCCGTGGAGCTGAAGCGGTTGCTGTGTGTGGGGTGATGGCGTGTTAGTTGGAGCTGGAGTGTGATTGGTCTGTCCGGCGTCTGCGCTCATGGTTCGGCTGCTCGGGGCGGTGCGCAGATCAGCTGCGCTTCTACCCGCAATAAATAAACTCTTTACTCGAGCGCAAACTCTCCATTTACCTTCTCAGCCTCGCACACATCCTTACAGGTGAGACAACAACGGCGTAAACACACACACACACACACACACACACACACACACACTGCTCATCCTGCATGTAACGTTTTAACTACTTGAGAAGCTCAAGTAACATTATAAAGCATATTGCTTTTATTTTTTTAATTCCAAAAGTGTACAATCATGTCAAAGATAGATGGATAGATCTTTGATGTTGTTTGTTTTTTAAGAATAAATGCAAAACGTAGAACGTTTAATTAGCGTAAATTGGTTTAGAGTAGTTTGTGTTGATGCACATTTGTCTGTTTTCAGTCAGGCCACGCGACTCGAAGCAGTGAAGATGCCGGAGATTAACATGGATAATCTGGATGAAAAGCAAGTGCAGCTCCTTGCAGAGATGTGTATTCTGATTGATGAGAACGACAGGAAGATTGGAGCTGACAGCAAGAAGAACTGCCATCTCAACTCCAACATAGATAAAGGTGGAACATCCACACACACACTTACTGTATATTAATCTTAAAACTTGTAATAAAAAAATCCAGATTACAGGTTCAGTTTCTCATATTTCATCAGTTCTGTTACAATTATTCCAAACCATACTTGAAAAGTGTTTGTGTACGTTTATCACACATACTGTATAAATGAACTAGTTCACACACACACACACACACACACACGCACACACACACACACACACACACACACACACACACACACAAAACAGTCGCACTGACATCAAAACTATGAATTAGCACAGGGGTCGGGAACCTTTTTGACTGAGAGAGCCATAAACACGGCATATTGGTAAAAATGAAGTTGAAAAGAGCCATACCTAATACAAATCTATGCATATTTGTAAAACCAATAAATGCAGGACAACAAGTCTTTCAACTCGTTTTGATAACTTCGTTTGATATTCTGTTATTATATGTAAAATGTCTTAATACTTGTGTGGCTTGTTTTCAACATTTAATTCTGAAATAATCAAACGTGAAGACCAGAAACAAGGTGCGCACAGGTTGTTTCAGGATCTCCGCACTGGCATTAGTATTATTCTTCTGACGCACATTAAAGCCTTAACAAAACTTAAAATGGCTTAAAATAAACTCAGACATACACAAATATATGTATCCAATAAATCCAACACAAATAAAAGAAATCAAATATCAGGAGGGCATCCACTTTTTACTTATTCTACCCCACATTAAGCGATCGCTGGACAACACGCGGCTTGGAAAACAACTTCAAAAGAAATACGTCTAGCAAACGTCACTCTCACCAACACACACTAACACGCAAACCCTGCTGTTTGTACGCAGACACCTCGCGCGCACGCTGCTACACTATCTGAAACGCAACGGGGAAAAAGTTTTGATAGTTGAGAATGCAAGCGTAAAATAACTAAACAAAAACTTAGAATTCTTTTCGTTTTTATTAATTTACATTTGATATTTTTAAAACCTGATTCCATACAGAAGCTGCTCTCTCTCCACAAAGGAAAATGTCTTGGGGGGTTCCGCTTTCGCTAGGGAACTACTGAATATTAAACAGAAGGGCCTGACGTCACGACAACATAAGCATTATCCAATAGAAACATGGAGTTGTCCGGGGGACAGCTGTGATTGGCTCCAACGCCCGCCACCAGGAAATGAATGGGATTGAAATACCGGAGAACGTTTTACATTTATGTATTTTTAAAGCTTTGTCTAAGAGCCATATGCAGCCACCAAAAGAGCCATATATGACACGCGAGACATAGGTTCCCGACCCCTGAATTAGCACATGTGTAATTATATACAATATGTGACATAAAGTGTGAAACAACGTAAATTGCTCATCAGCTCATCAAGATAATGCCAGGAGTGTGCAAACAAATCAACAATCAAATCAAAAAGTGTCTACTTTGTAGAACCTAGAATATGACATATTTTCAATGATTTCATAGTTTTTTGTTATACACATACATAATTCCACATGTGGGCTCATTCATAGTTTTAATGGCTTCAGTGTAAATGTATAACTTTCATAGTCATGAATATGAAAAATTTGAATTTGAAGGTGTGTCCAAACTTTTAGTCTGTACTTTATATTGATCTGTAGCATATGTTGTATCTGTCCAGTATAAGTAGTACCGTATATGTTGATTCCTTTCTTCAGGACTGCTGCATCGCGCCTTCAGTGTTTTCCTGTTCAACAGCGAAGCCAAGCTCCTCCTACAGCAGAGGTCTGATGCTAAAATCACCTTTCCAGGTCCGTTCGGCTATCTTCCCATAGTTTGGTTTTCTTTTCTTTTATTGCAGTAATAACACGCTCTACTTTTAGGTTGTTTTACCAATACCTGCTGCAGTCACCCTTTACACACCTCCAATGAACTGGAGGAGCAGGACGCCATCGGGGTTCGACGGGCCGCACAGAGGCGACTGCAGGCGGAGCTCGGCATTCCCACGAGTCAGGTACGACTGCAGAGACCCGGAGCTCCGCTAACCAGCACAGACATGACCTGAATGTTCTTGTTGACACAGGTTCCGCCGGAAGAGATGACCTACCTGACCCGGATCCACTACAAAGCCCAGTCTGACGGTGTCTGGGGCGAGCATGAGATCGACTACATTCTATTCCTGCAGAAAGACGTGGACCTGAATCCAGATCCGAACGAGATCCAAAGCCACTGTTATGTGTCCAGAGAAGAGCTGAAGGAGATCCTAGAGAAGGCCGGGAGGAAAGAGCTGGAAATCACACCCTGGTTCCGCCTAATTGCAGAAACCTTCCTCTTCAAGTGGTGGGACAGCCTCCATGATCTAAAACCATTTGTAGACCACGACAGAATCCACCGCATGTGAATCCAGTCCACATGGATTTTTAAATGCTAATCATGGCAAAGAACTGTTTTTTAGTGTTCTGGCTTTTGAATAGAAAGTCTGGCCCAAATTCAGGCTGTTCAATTAGCCTTAAATTAGCATTAGCTAAAATGATATGCAATCTCACATTTCTCAATATAAGCATACACCCACACACACAATTAAATAAACAAGCAAATATATGCTTAGACTAGAGGAAGATGAGGCTGCTGTTTATATACCGATGTACAATATTTACTAATATTTTGAGTTAAAGTTTAGAATGTATGGAATTGCGAATCAACAAATGTATGTCTTTATTGTTAAATTATGCCAAATAAAATATTTTTGATAGTGGTGCATGGTCATTCAAGCGTGTTTTTTTTGTAGAGTGCACATAACCAGTTTTGCCCACTAGATGGCAGCAAATATTAACACTATCCATCCGCCAAACGAGGGAACATGGCGTTCACGTCAAAAATAGTACAAGTAAATAAAGAATCGCCTGTTTCTCGGCGTCTCTGGGGTTTTCCTTTGTTGTTTTCCGACACACGCCAGTTCTCTGCGGGTAAATATATTCAGTCTGGATTCAGTCAGAGAATCTGTGCCATTTCTATTCGACCAAAAAGACTCAAAATTAAATGATGCCGATTCATGAACGCAACGTGAGATACTGAACATGAACAATTTGGATCGGAACGATAACAATCACAAGTTCCACGTTTGTACTCCATCATATATCAACGCAATTCAGAAACAGAAAAATGGTTGGTGGGGGGATGGGGAAGCGTATGATGATTCCACCTAGGGCCAGCAGAGGGCCTGCGTATTAAATATTCATGAGAACTATAAACTCAAGTAGATTAAAATCAGCATGAAGGTGTGATGCTTATAGACAAGAAATGAGCAGGAATAACAAGTGTTCTATATAACCAAAAATAAAATAACACACTGCAGAATAATTAAATGTTTACAATATAATATATGATATAATATTTATATAGTATGAGTAATAAACATCGACTACTAGTACTTAAAAAAGGTAATACGTAATGAGCAAACAGACGTAAATGTTCACAACCCTTTTAAACAAACTATTTATGGCTTTATTTCAGTTTACTTCATTATCATGTTTTCAAACTATGAGTGATATTCACTGGGTGAATCAATTGAAACTCACATACTTACCATGAAGAAAACCCACAACAGGCCTAAAACTCGATCGCTTCTTGCTCTGAGGCGACAGTTTTATACTCATTCCGACAACAGCAATTAACCAATTGTGTTTGTTTATAATTACTCTGTTACAACAGGATTAGGGTTAGGTTCATTTAAACCTGTTTATTTAAACAGATTTAATAATGTGCACTAAATAATGCAATTAATTTAAAGCATTTTTTTCAAAATAAAAATAAGATTAAAAAAAGGACACTCAATTTACACAAAATGGAAAACTTCAGAAATATTTTAATTGTATTTATGAGTGCTTGTTTATTCCAAACAGAGCTGCTGTTTGACTTTTAAATGTCAGATTAAAACTTCAGCAAGAAGAAAATCCCATCTGAGAGAGTTCATGGTACAAGAGATAAACGAAGTAAAAGGAATATCATTGTCAGCAAGAGCCTCACTTGTCTATTTCAAGGTTTCGTATTTCGCTCTTCGTTCTTCATCCAGTTAGACAATAAACACTTCCACTTTACACATCGACCACTGGAACACATGCTATGATTTACAATTAAAGAATTAGATTATGAATCCAGTGAAGCCTGGAATCAGCAAGAGAGACTCCCAGTGTTTTGTTCCAGTTTTGTTTCCTGAATAGCGTTTCCTGAGTGTCTTGCTCACGGTCGAAGTAAAGCTAGAATTGTGGTTACAGATGAATGAACAGAACTGATCTGGCCTCAGAACATCTGTCATAGAAGAAAATCTTTAAAGTATCTGTGTTTTTATTAGTTTGTGTGTGTGTGTGTGTGTGTGTGTGTGTGTGTGTGTGTTTTATAGTGTCTGTAAAGCTGCTTTGTGTAAAGAGAAAAACATTAATTAATGAAAAAACAATCATATTTATTTACTCTAATTAAAAGCTATGCAAATAATTATTTAAATTTACATTCATACATACATGTTTATGCATGTGTGTATACATACATATAATGCGTATACATGGATTGTATGTAATGTCTGTGTATAAATATTGCTTTTTTTTCATTTTGTTTTCACGACACAAAGTTGCCTGATATGTTTCGGCTTGACGAATGCCTTTCAATTAATGAAAAATGTAATGTCAGTTGTCAATGTAATGTAATCAGCCATAAATCATAAATGTGTGTGCTATTTAATCTAATAATTCACATGCTTTTTGAAATCAGCATAAACGCCGGTTAAGGCAGGTAAAATGAAGGAACACATAAGGTCGTTTTCACATCTGTGTGTAGAAACAAATCTCTGAACATCTGCTCTTATTAGAATCCGCCCGCGACTGTTCTGTTCTGTCTTCACGGCTAATTACTTTTCCTCTCATGATGAGAAGATTAAATTCATATCAGACCCGACTGGACAATTCACAAGACCTTGTTTCTTCTCTACTTCCATTTCACAATGCAATATCAGCAGATTAAACAGGCAGAATTATGGAAAATGCCACCAGTAGTTTTATGTAAAATAGAAGGGTAAAACACAAAATAAAACAAATAGTTTAAAACCAGTTTATTGCAAATACTAAAATTGAATAAGAAACATATGATAAAAAAAAATGCATATTACAATTATGATACCAATGTCAGAAACTTTTTAGTAAAGATTATGTAAAAAAAATGTATTAATAGCTACAATTAAAAAAAGATGTTTTACGTTATTAAAGAAAAAAATTGAAAATGACTTTTATCTGCCAACCTTTCCAACACGCATCTGAATAATTGATAAGTACATCATCTTTACAGTCACGTTTCTCTGTTTGGCTTTCATCTCGGCTTCCAGTCATCGTTGAAATGAAGAATACGAGAAGAAGGGAAATGTGACTCATGGGCGGCCAAATGTGTGTCTTCTGCATCTTTGACATATTTGCTTTGACATTTCCATCAGCACAAGCTGCCAGATCCAGTCGCATCAGTGTCCGACACACACACACACACACACACACACACCTACGCTGTTGTCTTAAGGCCACTGAGAAGAAGGAAAAGGTCAAGACTGTGTCAAGCACGAACGAACGCACACACACGCACACACACACACACACACACACCACAGGTTCACAGAACACATAGATGATACATGCTTGAGACATATTTGGGTCAAACTCCCAAATATTTGATGAGTCACATAAACAAGTTGAATCACACAACAACGCGCGGAATCCCTAAATGACGCACAAAAAAGATTCCCTTAGTGAAGAAGTCAGTCAAACTGTGCCATTCACAAATAGGCCATATCATCAGAGGGGGTGGAGGCAGACAGGGACAGGGGGGAGGGAGAGAGAGAAACTGACCATGTGTGTGTGTCTGTGTGTGTGTGTGAGAGAAAGAGAGAGAGAGAGAGAGAGAGAGAGAGAGAGAGAGAGAGAGAGAGAGCGAGAAAAAGAGAGAGAAAATTAGTTACAGTGAGAGAGTATGTGTGAGGAATAAGTGAGAAAAAAAGAAAGATAGATAGAAGAGACTGTCTGTGAGAGATCAGGAAAGAAGGAAAATGAGAGAGAGAGAGAGAGAGAGAGAGAGTACGCACAAACCTTGCCAGTCGGATTGGCGTATTTAAGAGAGGGTTACGATACATCACATTTGGTTAGTGTCGAGTGTGTGATGTTGCTTAATGAGCGTCGAACAGTCGTTACAGTCTCACAGATTTACACCCAGTCCTCTGCTAACTTCTGCACAACACAGAATCCTTCTCAAGCAAATCAGAAAGTGAGATAAGAGCAGGATGCTAGAACTACCACAACAAAAGAACAGAAGACCCAAGAGACGCTCAGAAAAGCCACGTTCAGTTGTTATCAGCCTTTCCCAGACAGCCAAGCAGCTGTATATGCGCCTTCCCAGCACATGATTACTGCTGACAGACACACACACAGCCCACTCTAGCCCCCAGACTTCACCACCACAAGGGTTTAGTACAAAATAACTACTAAATTTTGCTTTGCAAACCTTACTTTTCGGAGCAGGAGCTGACAGATCGGCTTAGTTCTGGAAATAAAATTCTGACTTCATCCATCCATCTTCTTCTGCTTCTTCCGGGCAGAGTCGTGGATGCATCCCTAATCTCAAGGCCAGCCTGAACACACTGAAAACAACATCAGAAATAAATCAGGGTTCAAGCCTTTGATTTGTTTTTTATTTGACAATCAGCCAGTGCTGAACTAATACTTAACTTTTGCATTTTACAGTAAATATTTCAGCGTATGTATTTTTTTTTGTATTTAAAAGTATGACGTGTGTTTATTGTGATTCTTATGTGTACTTATGTGTTCTGTGTGATTCTTATACATAAAAGTGAAAATAATGTTTATTAAATCCACTAATTTTGACGTTTCACTCGACTGAACATGCGTCTAATGTCATCTCTGCAGCGTTATGCAATGACACTTGCATCAGAATCATTAGTCTCCACACATCCAGAGCTTTTCTCCACATATCAGTTCTGTCCACAAGGTTCAAATTCCAGCCGAATGGGTTCTACAACTGAGTGTCCTTTAGCAAGACGCTGACCCCACATGCCCCCCGGGTGTCACGACTTAAGGCTGCCTACTAGGGACCACATCGATTGTGATCTCCATTTAACCATCCAGTGAAGCTACACACATTCAGGGAAGTGAACACACACAAACCCGGAGCAGTGGGCAGCCTTAACGGCGGAGATGTCGAACATCAACCTCATAGACACAAGTGCTATTTCCGACCCTACTACTGGACTGCCACACTGATTGTACAAGGAACAGACAGTCCAAAGTACTAATTGTACAAAAATGAAACTTGCTCAAAACATGTATCATTGCGAAGTATCTTGAGTTTTTAGATGCAGCACAAGCTTCACAAAAAGATTCAGGGGTGCAATTTAATTTCAGTTTATGATTCAACCAGTGTTTTTTGTGAAACTCAATGATGACGATAACTGCAAAGGATAAAATGAATTGTGTAATTGATTTGTTAATTTTTTATTGACTCTTTTTGCAATGCAACTGTTGCTTATGTAGTCTCTTGAGTGTTTTAACCAATGTCTGTCAGAACATTCAGTAGAACCCATCACATCAATATACTTCCATAATTTAAATATCGAAACAGAGGAGATAAACACAAGACTAAACACAAAAGCATTTAGCTGAAAACAATTTAAACAAAACACAACAAATTCTAGGAATAGGAATTCAAATGATCACAAGCAGAGACAGTAGATTTTTACAGACATTTATCCGTTACAGACAAGCCAAAGATTTCAGAGAACTGTTGCATTTATTAGGAATCCTGAGTAAGCCACTCGTTTTGTTTGAGATTTAATAAATCACTTCTTGGAGCCTTAACAATGTATAACTGATAATGTCACGTTTTATTCTCCTGCTATTTCTTCAGAATGGCACCAAGCAGAAGTGTAGAGCACTGTCACCTCACAGAAGCTCAAGTCAGGCCTGATCAAGGCTTTTCTGTGAGGAGTTTTGCATAATTCCATTGCCATTTCCATTGAATTTCTTCAGGGTTTCCTTCCCTTGGAGCATCCCAATCGCCTGTCGGTGAGAGTGTGAATGTGTGCTTCGAATCTCGCAAATCCAGTGATTTCTCTCTTCACACCCAAAGCTGCTGGGATGGAGTCCAGCCCCCTGTGACCTAAAAATAAAAGATTCACATTTAAATGATGCGTGGCTGTTTGGTGATGACAATAATTGAAATTGTATATTGTATTTGTAAGTTGGGTCTGTAAAGTGTATAATCTTTGATTCACTTTCTGGCATATTTTTATCACAGCATATGGTGAACCTCTTTCACACAGTTTCACACAGGACGCAAATTAAGTTCATGTAAACACACACACACACACACACACACACACACACACACAAACACCAAGCTCTCATAGGATGATAGAAATAGATTTTTACTCAACTATTTTTCACTAAGAAGCGTGTGTGTCTTGTGTGTGTGTCTGTGTGTGTGTGTGTGTGTGTGTGTGTGTGTGTGTGTGTGTGTGTGTGTGTGTGTTTTCAAAGCTTTGGCGCTATTTTGAAGTTTCCAGGACTTTTTGAGATATTAGATTGGGTTACCGTGGAAACAAATTAACTTAAAAGCTGGATACCGGCCCATATGAAACTGGTACATCCAGCCATCTGAAGCCATTAGAGTTCTGAGGAACTGATGAATTCATGGCACTAATGTGGTGACGTTACCACAGCAGATCCACCGGCATTGATTCTCCTCTGTGCATTATCCTGCCAGGCTTTCCTTCTGCCCCCACACAGCTCTGATTCGATCACGAAGCCCTCCAGAGAGATAGTCAGACCCTTAACAAGAGGCTTTTCCTCACGACCTAAGCCCCCTCTGACAGAAGCGTCTGCCCAGTGGAGCAAAAGCACTCTCTAGCAGAAAGAGAGAGAGTGAGAGAGAGAGAGAGAGAGAGAGAGAGAAATAGTAAAAAGAAAGAAGAGGAAGAAAAAGAGAGATAGAAAGAGAGAGAGATGGCTCCAGCTGTTGTGTGTTCTCGACCAGTGTATTAGTGTTGTTCTGCAGCTGTTCTGTGTTCTACATGTTCTCTTCTCTGCACGTGTTCAGCCTTCATAAGGCTTTTATCTTCTCCTTCATCTTTTTCTGCCTGATGTTCACATTCGATCATGTTCAGCCACCGACTCATTGCAAAAGCACAAGATCACAGCCAATCATTGCAAAACAGCAGATGAGAACAGCACAACAAAACACTCGGATGAAACTCGAACAAAAACACAAATTCAGTTTTGGGAACATTCAAACTTTTGAAAACCTGGGGAAAGTCTTTTCCACCAAGTGCATTTTGATTTAGGTCTGAAGCTTCATTAGCTTGCATGCTACGTCTACAACAATTAGCTTTCTTGCTACGACTGTTTCTAAAAATGCATTCTACTGTATCCTCATACGCATTCAAACTCCAGTTTAGACCTTTGTATCTCAGTGTTCTGAAAGTGTCAAGTAAAACTCATGTACACTTCAATTACCATCGATTGTGTGTGTGTGTGTGTGTGTGTGTGTGTGTGTGTGTGTGTGTGTGTGTGTGCTTGCTCTGAGAATAGTGCTGTTGCTCGACTGCACCTTATTATTTCCTGTTTATTGGTCCTGGAGAATTGCAGCAGCCATTGTCAGATTGAACCTCTGCATGCATTAAATGCCTTTCTCGGTCCCAAACCGACTGTTTTTGGATGATTTTCTCAATTCATTTTTTTCTGATACTGTCATGCACTTGTGGAAAATTACCATTCTTGTTCTGTCCCGCTAGATTTTCCTGTTAATAATCTTCTCAGAAAATCTTGTTGAAGCATTTTTACATAAAATGCAATGCAAATACCATTAAGTATTCCTCAGAGTTTGTGATCACACTGTTTAACAAGTGAACACTCTCTTCATGTGTAAAACCATGATGACTACATTCACTGTGCATATAAATCGGCCGTTCTAGTCAATCTGACAAATGAAGGAACCTTCCATAATGTGGGGTGAACAAATCTTGAAAAATCAACTTTCTGAACATCTTTTCCAACATCTCTGGGTATGAAACTCTGGCACAGATTGGTGGCCAACAAATTCCAAAGCAAGACACACACACGCACACACACATTCACATTCACACCTAAGAACAATTTTCCAGACTCCAATTCTCCTAAATGTTTTTTGTACTCAATCTTGAGCTCCTGTGCAGATTTAGTTTTATTATTGACAGTCATATGCCTGAGTTAAAAAGGAACATTTCAATGATCAAAATCTGATAGGGCTTCATTTTTTGTGATAGCTTTGCTTTTTTCGTGGCATTCTCTCTTCTTGCAGCTCAGGTCTATTGTTTATTGTGCGTGGCTAATATATTCCTTGTAAAATTCCTATGAAGGAAAGTGGGTTTTGGCTGTTGACAACCGAGAACAAATCTCAGCCATATCAGAAGAAGTGATAAGACAATATCAGGTACGCTTATATTCTTGTCAGTAAACGCAAGTGAAGAGGAAACAGTGCTGGCCACAGACAGGGCAATTCTACCTTCAGGCTCTGCATCTGTTGTCCCCATACTGATGTCAAACCCGTCCACCTCATGGGGAAACTCACAGTCACCATGTTCCTGATGAAAGCCAGTCTGAGATATTCCCTCAAGAGCCGTACCATAAGGCGAGACCAAACGGGAAATGTATCACACAATATTAGTTTCTGGTTTTCGCAGTAGTGGACTATTGTCTAGATTTTGAATCACAATCTGGTTGCATTATTTAATTCCGGATCAGCAGGTACAGTACCACAGTTGTAGTGTTATTGATCAAGACGTCGAATTCTGTTTGTTCTCACTGCAGTGTCGCTGCCCAATACTCCACATGTGTGTGTGTGTGGGCTTGTATAGGTTCTTACTTTCACGGATGGTTAAACGCAGAGCACAAATTGTAATATCTTCCTTAGTGACATAAATGTATCAATACATTTGATAAGGTCAATTCTGTTCCCCTCACTGAGTTTGGATCCATTATTATAACATCCATTCCTTATAGCAGTACGTTTCCCATAATTGTATGAGACAGAGTACATGTCTTTTTTGTTAGTGTTACACTAAATTCTGCAAACTCAGACCTTTCAACAAGAGCCTAATAATGATCATCCTCCAAACAGACACGCGATATACATAATTACGCCCCTGCTCTCGTGTGAAAGACCTTCCGGAGAAAATAGAGCATCCACATTTTCAGCTTGTAAATAATGTCATGTAATTAGGCTAAGCATGCATCTCTGTGGTTACACGTCCATCCCCATTACCGTGTGATGAGAAGAGTGGTCTGAGAGCGGTGGTCTCTTTTGGCAAACTAATACTGAACTAAATAGAACCAAATATGGGCCAACAAGCAAAAGAAATGGATTTAAGGAGCAATGAAGCAAATATTATTTGATTTTATTGTGTAGGAAGTGATACAAAATGATCTGATTTTGCTGTGTACATTGTCTTAACATGACAGGACACAGATGACAAATGTCACGGTTGTTTACTTTCAAGCAGCACATGAACAGATCGCATTATAGGATACACTTTTCAGTTCTCGCCATGCTGTTATTCATTAACTTCCATCATCTTCGTTTCAGCATTTAGTACTTGTTTCTTCTCTAAGAGATGTGCACGAGGTTGAGCTCTCACATTGTGGTTCAGTCATTGAATTGCAGCCTTTGCTCGACTCAGAGACCATCCCCCTCAAACACACACACACACGCACGCACAAGCGCACGCACAAACAAACACACACATTCACATTTATTTTTCGTAATAAATGTATCCCAAAAGTTCTAATATTGTTGCAGATTTAAATTAATTTGAAAAGTATTTAAAATGTATGATTAATACAGATTATTACATTTCTGTGAGAGCCTGATGTTTTCTGGTGACTAAGCGAAGAAGACTTGTGGCTTTTATAGGGGTCGATCACCTGGGAGTCATAAGTGTCTCTCTGTCGGAACAGAGCGATTGTAGAGCTCATCTACTCCGCCACTCATTTGCCTTTAAAACATAGATCCACAAATGGCTCTCTACAGGTTATTTGAAAGATAATTATTTCACTGTTTGTGGACTATTGTCTCTTCCACAAAAATTGACTATTCAAAATATTTACAAAGTAAAATCTTTAAAGATTTGTACTCTTTGTAATTTTTTGTTTTTTAAATCACAATCAAATTATATCGAATTTAAAGTGTGTGTGTCATTGTCACATCGGGAATGATTAGAACATGGCTTAGTACAAAAATGCAGGAAAAACACTAGAACGACTTTACTGGTAAAGCCTGTTCACACAAGCACTGCAATTTCTGCATTTTACTGGAAAAGGATGGCAGAATGTTCTGACTGGCTCAGAGCAGTGGGTGACATCAAGCGGTCGGAAATTCTGCGTGCCTAGTCCGGAAATCTTCGTTCAGCTTTCACACTGGGCAGAATGCAGGAAATATACCGGGAACGTTACAGGTACCCATGGCGGCATATTCCTGGAATGAATTCCCCGGCGTTTGTCAGTTCAGCTGTACAGTTACAGCTGTATCATCACAGATTTGAATGAATTGAATTAATAATAAAATAAAAAAGAAATCAAAGTTTTCAAAAGATTTGCCACCTTAATAAACAGAAAAGTAATTATTAAAGAAAAAGGGCGGCACCGTGGCATGTCACGAGAATGTCCTGATGACCCAGAAGTGATGAAGAGGCTCATGAAATGGATGGAAAGGTCTCACCAAATTTAATGTCAAAACAGAACATTTTAGAAAATAATGATAGATTTTTTAACCACAAACTAATTGCATTAAGTTTAATTTAACATTTTAATCATAAATTAATAAACTGAAGTATAATAGAGTAAAAGTGCTAATTTCTCACATTTGTATTCATTCATGAGCTAAAATCCCCATTCATCTAAAGAATAAAATATTCCAGCATCTAATGATGAAAAGAATATTCTGACAGACAGGAAGAGCTGTAGAATGTCTAGATTTGTTACGGTGTCTGTCATATTCCCGGAGGAACTCAACAGATTGCAAATGATGAAACATCTTGTGCTTTAACAAGCCATCCGCGTCACATGCCTTTTGTTTCTTTGCCATCATGGCAACTGTGTGGAGACCACTATGAGACGAGCGATGGTTTTGATAGTGTTGAATAAAAACAGGACAAATGTTCTGTTTTGTCAGCTGTGACGGAGTAATCAAGATTACTGAGATGAAGGCCGGTGTCGTGCTGCTAAATCAAAATGAATCTGAGAATCTTCTCACTGCCTTCCGAACATATTCATTATTTCTGGGGTGATATGAGCAAAAACACCTACAGGTTTTATGATTCGGATTTTCACTCATTGCCGTGCTTTCAGATCCACAGCTGATGTTCAGCCTTTTTTGAACACAGGGGCTTACTGAAATTAACAGTATGAAAATGTGCAAACCATGATTGGTCAAGGTTTAAAACCTAAATCCCTTCAAACATGCAAATTCCAGGTTTTGAAATAACATTATAGTCACAGCAAAGCACAAAGTGGTGGAAATTTTATTTTGGCCTTAAAACATCTTTAACACAAAGGAACCTTAAAGGAGTTTAATTTGTACAGCGGCCTTGTGTCTGTACATATTCCTGCTCCAGTGCCCCTGTCCTTTTACAGTCAGATGTGATGATTTTTAGCACTTGTGAAATAGTGAAATATCTAGAACATGTTCTCCGAGCAGCTGAAGTCTAAGTGTCTAATAAGCTTGTGAAACTTAACTGCATATTTAAGTAAGAACCATTATGCAGGGTAAAATGTTCTTCATTAATAATTGAAGTCAATTATTATGCAGTAAATGTAGAAAGTTTTATGTTTAAATTATTTTGCCCCTGACAGAGTAATATGAATGGTGATAACCTCATGTACAATCAGGGATTGTAATGGAAGTCACTGAGACGTGATTCCTGAGTTGAAGACATGTTTTATATTCAGAGACAAAAAAAATCAAGCATGGAAGGTTTTGGATGGACAGATGGATGTGTGTGAGTGTGTGTGTGTGTGTGTGTGTGTGTAGGTGTGTCCTGGCTTGAACAGTAGGTTGTCCTGGCTCTAATGGAGATAGATGCTAGGCCCAACACAGCATTAAAGTGAAGGAAACAATGTTTTTCGCCCTAAGGTCTGATTAATTTACTGCCGAAAACTCTTTTGCCCAGCAAAGCTAAAGGCTTCAATAAATCCAGGTTTATCAGCCCTACTTCCAAAAGGTCATGGACAAAACAGAAAGGAAACAGAAGTAAAGCTCTGAGAAGCGAACATGAAGAGCACAAAACCTCTGATTGCATTTTTACATTTATATCACAATATTACGATGGATCCATGGTAAACTAAACAAACTTAAATGCACTATTAATAAAGGTTAACAGAGAGCAAATTTAAATGCTGCCTTTCAGCTCAATCAATCTGGTTTACACACTAGCAAGAAGTCAATAAAACTGTATCACTTACAGAAAGACGGATCAGGCCGGGTCAGTAAAACAATCCATCAAGATCAAGATGAGAATCAGTGAAAGTAGCAGTGATTTTACAAATAACTTTTTAGTAGCCAGATTTTGTGCAATGTTTGTTGCTTAAGAATAAAGTACAAAAAGTTGATCACTATTTCAATGAATTACATCAATATCATTAAATAAATAAATTCTATCCATTTGTGAACCAATCACATCAACTCTGGTCTTGGAGGTGGGGCAAACCATGGATTGGCAGTAATTTGAAACAAGTGTTCGACGTTTTTTTTAAATATCACCAATTATATACTATATAATCACAACTATAAAATTATGTTGTGTTTTAAATTGTAAATGTTCCACCACTTTTTTTTTTTAGCTCCATACATTTAAAAAAAATAATTGTGCTCCTCTGAGAACAAATTTAATACATCCATTTTGAAGGTATTACCAGCCATATATTCACCAAAACAATCATCAAAATTGACAATTCACAAAACAATTTGCATAAACTTTTTACATTTAATTAACTGTAACATTTGTATGTAAAACTGATTTTTTTTAATTATAGCAGTACATTTTATTACAATGCTGAAGACTTGACCTCCCACTCCCTGCACCACACTGTAGAGACCCTGACCAGCTCCTTCAGCACCAGACTTCTCCATCCACAGTGCAAGATGAAGTGTTACCGCAGGTCATTTATCCCCACTGCAATAAGACTGTACAACACAGTAATGCAGTGAACAACACCCTCGTCGTCATCATCGCTGCTACACAGTTTGCACTTTATGCTGTTGTTGTTTTTGCACCATTTATTTATTGTTTCTTCTTTATTTGCCTTTGCACATTTTGTTACTATACTTTATTTTACACGTTTTTTGTTATTTACCCTTCATTACTGTTTATATGTTTTACCGCTCTATGTTTTATTTGTTGCTGCTGCAAACAAAGAAATTTCCCCATGTGGGATAAATTAAGTCAGGCATTCATTCATTGACCACATTTCCATACATATATATTGAACAAAGAGATTCCACTCATTAGATAATCATCTCTATCTCTATTAAGACCTTTAACAGCCAGAAAGCAAAAGAGTGGAATCCAGCCTCAACTTTATTCTGAAGAGCAGTAGACACATTGATGGCGACATGGTTATTTGCATTATTTTATATATACAATTATAGAATATATATTGTCATCTTTTAAGAGAAATAGCTTAAAATTATCCTTGTTATAACGTAACAGTTAATGTAAAAATGTTTATGCTTGATTTTAAAGTTTAAAAAAAGTTAACGAAGCTTCTCATTGTCTCTCCCAAGGAACAAGCTCATTTGATGATTTGGATCTGCTGATTCTTCTAATATAAGCACTGTCCTCTTAATGGACTCCACATTCACTCTTCATATGCTGTTCATAAAAATGGCATTTGATCACTTCACGTGTTGCGATTCATATGACTGTAACTCAATTAAAACCGCAAACCAATTGAACCAATTCTCTTAAAATAAATGGGAATTCTCGTTTTTTTTTAAGAAAATTGTTTCTTAAATTGACGCCAAAAATTGTACTTTAAAAAAAAAGAGGTGAAATGTACATTTTAATTAGTTTTTACCAAAATGTTCTCAATATTTTAAGTGAAACACAAAACAACATTTTTTTCAAGGACACATGCGCATTCTTTTTAGCAATCATATAATTTTTTTTTATTAAAATTCCAAGCCTCATGAATCATTTTTTACAGTGTACGGTTTTACGTTTGTAAGAGAGCTAGAGAGTGTGTAAATAGCTTCAATGTAAAATGTAAAGCCCTGTTTTTTATCCCTTGAATGTTTTAAAATCTTTTTTTTTTTTTTTGCAATTGTGAAGTAGGCTTACACTCATCTGCTCTTCAGCCTTCATATTTTCCTTGCCTGAAATGTGCTTTGTTTGAAATCTCCAGATATAAAGCGAAAGATAAATGAAATTGTGGATTGTTGAGCCAGACAATTAGAAATCATCATATCACAGGTGTATTATTGCATCTCTGGAGAGAACCACATCAACATCGGATCAGCATGATGGGCTTATTAGATCAGTGTGGACATCCAGGTCTTAATGGAAATTCTACAGTAGTAAATTGAAATGAATGGAACCCGATGGTGTTTTTGTTCCATTTGTGTTGGTTTCCGCAGCACTAAACATCAGGGAACATCTTGGACCATTAAGCACCTTCCCTGCAGTTGGTAAATTATTCATCATTTACAGAGAAAATAATGAAATAAATGAAGCTCGCAAGGTCTTTCGGTAAAACATCTGTCTGATATATTCTGCTAAAGTCATTTTATTTGACATCGGGTGATTCAACATTTGATTCAGCATTCATTAAAAGATTTTTCAGGTCGGTATAAACATACCGGTAATCCAAAATACAAATATAGACATTTGTAGCAGTTGCTAGCATCTTAATAACATGAATAAAAATTAGAACTATACTGAAGAAATCATTCCAGTTAAATCAACAACTGGAGCAACGTATCCTAGCAATGTGATGAGGATGAACTTTGTGGCATCACAGACTCACTCTTTCTTCACCGGGAATGATTTCCTCGATCAAAACAGGTCGGATTTTATATGCCATTGACCAGCAGAAGTGCTGCAATTCAAGAAGTGAATCAATAAGCAGTTTGGCCATTTTAAGATGCCCAATACACGTCAGTCAATATCAAACAGTGTCTCTTCAGTAAATGAGGACTGAAATCAGTGTGAACTTAAGGATAGAGGCAGAGCAGTAACGTGATTCAGAAATGTGTAAACATATATCAAAAACTACGGTAATACAAATATATACATTCAAATGGAAAATGTAATTTGGGAAAATTACTAATAGTTTTGATTGAGAGTGTGAATGTGCGTGTCCTGCTCCTGATTGGTTGACTACAAATTCAGGTGTGTTCCAGCTTCAGGCCCAGACCTTCTAGGATTGGCACCTGCTCCCCGTGACCCAGAAATGAAAAATAGCTGGATGGATGACTCTTTCAGTTCCTGACAAATACAATCTTGTGGGCGTAAAAACGTTTGTTTTTAGATTTATTAAATCAAAGAGATGGTAGAAGAAATGCAGCAAATAATTTTTTAATGTGATGTTTTCACATTCGCCTTTAGCTCTGAAGCTACACATTTGCTTTAGCCGAGACATTTAATACACCATTTGTTTCTGTGCACAGTACTGTCATTTGGACTGGCTGAGCTCATCCAAAATTCATGTGGAAAAAATGCCTCGCCATTTTCGTGTACAGGCCTTTATGAAGCAGAAAATGAGCTCCTATAAAATCCAGAAGGAGAAATAGCGTTTTATCGTATCGTGGCAACAGCATTTTCTTCAAAAAGCCATTGTGCCATTTTTAGCTGTTTCACACCTACAAAACCGTGTGACAAATGAAAGCGGGCCACGATGAGCCGAGACGTGAATAATCCTCATCTCCTACTCGCCTCACGCAGACTTAATTCGGAAATAGCGTGTTTGATCTCTCACCAGCATTACACCGCCATGACAGACCCAGATTCACCGAACATGCCGTGCTCTTACATATCGGATCTTTGACATGTTTCAGGGAATAACTCGTTCTACATATATAAATTCCTTTCATTTAAAACTGCAGAATCATCAATAAGTTTGTGACTTATGGCCTCCGGGTCGGATTGTCGTTAATGGTTATATTATAAAATGTGGCTGAGCTGATATTTAATTTAATGGTCAATTTCTTGTCCGCTTCAGCGTTTTTCAAAGCAGCAGCGTGTAAAATTGCTCAATTTTTCTTTAGATTAATATATTAAATTGCTGCACGTCTGGCTTATAAAAGAAGATGAATCAGTGTATTTCCAGGTGTTTGGATGGCCAGCCAATAACAGAGAAAGGCACACAGAATTTTTTTTTATAAAATAATAAATAAAATAATAAATATATAATTAGTTACACTCCGGTCATGTCTCCACCATCTCCAGCTCCACCCCCTGACCTGATTCCCACGTCCCAGCTGGAGCCGGTTATCCCAGGACACTATGAAACCCTGTTCCCCTGTTCAGTCTTCGTCTGGTGTCGTCAGCGAATCCTCGTTTCAACCCACAGACACTCTGGGAGTTACCTGAGTTCCAGGTGTTCCAGAGTATTTCCAAAGATTGTGAATCTCCTAAGTGAACCTGAGTTATCCTCGTGCTTCTCTACCGATCCAAGACCTCAGATTCCACGTAATCCTGAGCTTCCTCCCGAGCCCTGTCTCCTTGTGTGTTCCAGTCCTCGTCCCAGTGTTAGTATTGTGGTGTTTCCCTCGTGTGTGAATCCACCATTAAACCCATTGTCTAATCGTCATCTGTGTTTGTGTTCCCCTACGTCACTCACGCTCCTCCTCTGGGGTTTCTCCTTGGAGCGTGAGTGTGACAAAAAAAAATAAAATATACTATATATAAATTAAAGGTGCTACATTAACAACAGACATGTTGGTAACATAATCACAAACACATACACAAGTGTTACACTCCGTCCATCTCTCCACCATCTCTGGCTCTGCCCCTTGACCTGATTTCCCCGTTCCCAGCTGGAGCCGGTTAGTCCCGTGCTCTATAAAGTCCTGTCTCCCCATCCAGTATGTGTCTCGTGTCGTCAGCACTCCCTTGTGTGAACCTACTCCCAAAGCGGGGCGGTCCCGCTTTGGGAGCAACAACACAGCGCCATGCAATCTCTTGAAGCGATGTTCGCCAGCCTGCGTCAAACGTTTGGACCTGAAACATCGTCCGTCACCATCCAAGAGCAGTTGTTCAAGATTCGTCAGGGCAGACGCCCTCTGAGTGAGTACGTAGTGGAATTTCGTGCTTTGGCTAACGCTAGCGGCTGGGGAAACAAAGCTCTGATCGCGGCGTTCCGCCGTGGATTAAGCGCGAGAATTCAACAACCATTGCTGCCGCTTGGTGACAGCATGTCTCTTGATACGTTTATTGCAAAAGCACCTGCAGGAGGCCCTAGCACAAGGTTTCATCTGTCCATCTACTTCCCCTGCCGCCTCAAGCTTCTTCTTTGTGGGGAAAAAAGACGGAGGTCTGCGGCCCTGTATCGATTACTGTCAACTAAATGAAGGTACAAGCAAGTTCAAATATCCGTTACCTTTTGTCCCCGCAGCCCTGGAGCAGCTTCGTCAGGCCCATATCTACACCAAGTTGGACCTGCGAAGCGCATACAATCTCATCCGAATCAGGGCCGGAGACGAGTGGAAGACAGCCTTCATTACGCCCGAAGGCCATTATGAGTATCGGGTAATGCCCTTTGGCCTAATGCTCCCTCCGTGTTCCAGGCGATGATGAATGAGCTGTTCCAGGAATACCTCCATCAATTCGTTATCGTTTATTTGGATGATATTTTGATTTATTCCCTTGATTTGGTTACTCACGTTCATCATGTATCCCTAGTTCTGAGAAAACTCCATGAAAATGATCTGTTTCTGAAGTTAGAAAAGTGTGAATTCCATGTTTCCAAGACCAAGTTCCTCGGCTATATAGTTTCCTCCCAAGGTGTGGAGATGGATCAAGAGAAAGTGAATTTGGTGAGAAATTGGCCCATGCCGTCAACAGTTCGAGACTTACAGAGATTCCTAGGTTTTGCCAATTTCTACCGTAGATTTATCAAGAATCGTGTGTCGTGTGTGCACCCCTGTCATCTCTTCTCAGGAACAAACCACGAAAGCTGTTGTGGTCACCGGGAGCTGACCAAGCTTTCCAACAACTCAAGAAGGGCTTCACATCCGCCCCGTTGCTCGGACATCCGGACCCGGAACAGCCATTCATCGTCAAAGTGGATGCGTCGAACACGGGGGTAGGAGCCATCCTTTGCCAGCGGCAGGGGAAGAAGTTGAGGCCTTGTGCATACTTCTCACGGAAGATGACGTCGGCCAAGAAGAACTATGTTATCGGAAACCGTGAGTTGCTTGCCATCAAGCTGGCGCTGGAGGAATGGAGGCACTGGCTGGAAAGAGCCAGACATCCGTTTGAGGTCATGACTGACCACAAGAACCTCCAGTACCTCAAAGTAGCCAAGCGACTGAACTCCAGGCAAGCAAGGTGGGCTCTCTTCTTCACTCGATTCCGGTTCCAGGTTACCTATCGGCCCGGATCTAAGAATGGAAAGGCCGACGCCGTATCTCGAGTCCATGACAGTGAAGAAGAGCCACCAACCGGCACTCACGAGCCTATTTTACCTCCCTCCCTGCTGGTAAGCCTAATCCAGTGAGAGGTCGACAGGGAAATCACCGCCACTCAACGTCGGCATCCAGGTCCTCCGGAATATCCTAGAGACAAGGCCTTCGTTCCTCCAGCGCTATGCCACCAGGATGTTGGAAGCGCACGTCTCTCTGGGCTCTGGACACCCTGGCACCTCGCATACGCTCTCACTCCTGCAGACCCGTTACTGATGGCCCTCCATATCTCGGGACGCCGAGGGATGCGTGCGTCGATGTGAGATTTGTGCAACCTCCAATGTTCCCAGGCAGCTACCGCAAGGAAAACTCGTTCCCTTGCCGATCCCACAGCGACCTTGGTCTCATATCACGTGGATTTCATGACTGACCTGCCTCGCTCTGAAGGAGCGACCTGTGTATTCGTTGTAGTTGACTGGTTCTCCAAAGCATGTAAGCTAATCTCCATGAAGGATCTCCCCACGGCTATGGAGGCGGCTGAAGCTCTGTTTCAGAACGTCTTACGGAATTTTGGAATGGCAGAAGACATCGTATCAGACCGTGGACCGCAGTTCATATCCCGGGTATGGAGGGCCTTCTTCACCAGAATGGGTACCACCGTGAGCCTTACGTCCGGGTACCACCCCCAGTCAAACGGCCAGGCAGAGAGGAAGGTACAGGAGGTTAGCCGGTACCTCAGGTCCTACTGTGTTCGCCACCAACATGATTGGGCCCGGTTCCTGCCCTGGGCTGCCCAGAACTCCCTGCGTCAGTCAAGTACCGGTTTAACTCCATTTCAATGTGTCTTAGGCTACCAACCTCCTCTCTTCCCGTGGTCCGAGGTCCGTACCTCAGTGCCGTCTGTGGACGAGTGGTACCGGATCAGTGAGAGGGTATGGGGCTCAGCTCATCAACATCTGCAGAGAGCGAGTCGGAGATCCCAAGATCAGGCCAATCGCCGTCGACGACAGCCTCCGTCCTTCCGGCAAGGTCAGAAGGTCTGGCTGGCCACCAAGGACATTATTCTCCGAC
>MU204244.1:35762-76662 GCA_017309775.1 Paedocypris sp. Pulau Singkep
CCGGAGGTCGTGGGTGACGAGTCTGTGTACCAAGTCAAGACCATTCTGAACTCGCGACGGAGAAACGGCATTCTACAGTATCTCGTTGATTGGGAAGGCTTTGGCCCAGAGGAGCAATCCTGGGTCAACCGATCTGACATCCTCGATTCCAATCTCCTGGAAGACTTCCACAGAAACCACCCCACAAAGCCAGCCTCTCGACCTCGCGGGAGGCCTCGGAAGACCCCTATCAGTGGCGGGAGCCGCTGAGTGGGCGGGTCCTGTCTCCCCGTCCAGTATGCATCTCGTTTCGTCAGCACTCCCTTGTGTGAACCTACAGACCCTCCGTGACCTACCTGTATCCCAGTGATCTCGTAGTCTCCAAGTTACCCTACTTCTAAGGACTTTCCAAGTCATCCCGTGATCTCAGTATCCTCGGATTCCTGAGTCCCCTTCCGAGCCTCGTCTCCTCGTGTCAGTATTGTTTGGTGTTCCCTTGTGTGTGAATCCGCCATTAAACCCAGTGTTTGGTCGTCATGTGTGTTTGTGTCTCCCTATGTCACCCACACTCCGCCCTCGGGGTTTCCCCCTGGAGTGTGGGCGTGACATGAAGTGAATAAGGCAATATTTATTACATTTTAATCCCACAACTAATTTGACATGAATTGTTGATCTCTGTGGCTTTATTCCCTGGTTAAATAAAGATTATTTATAAGATTTATAATTTATAAAAAAAAGAAACGAGGCTGGTGCAACAATGAATTATGTGTCTACATAAACACAGGAAATATTTTATTTATTTAAATTTGTATTAAATGCCATGTTTTTGCTTAATAAATTGTGTCTAGAGTGTAATTTACCTTATATCTTTGTAAACCCATTCATTCAAAAACTTAAAAGTGTATGGTTCATCAGTGAATCGAACGAAAACAGCAATTGTTAAATACAAAGTAGCGTTTGAATGGCAAGCGATGATAAAAATTAGTCAGACTCAAGCTCTAGGTGTAGAGACGACGAGTATTATCACATAATCTCCATCCAACTGGCATTAGCTGCGTGTCTGAGCATCAGAAGACTGATGTCTCGCGGGGAAAGTTTGTATCAACAAGGCTAGTGTGAGAACTCTCTGGTGTTCTTGTGACGAATCAGACTGGGATTTCTTCAAAACATGAGAAAATGTGACAAAGAGAGACAAACAAAACTGGAAATGTGGGAGCAGAAGAGTCCAGAGATATCTGAAGAAATTTCTAATGTGTTCTTTTATTACTTTTGCTTCAGCGCTAAAAACATTAATAAGAATGGCCTTCACTTGATGATTGCTAAGTTTTAAATGGATGAACTAAAAAAATAAATGGACGTTATTATATTAGAATATTTAGGTGTTCGTCCTCGGAGGGGCGTAATCCATGTTGTATTTGTATGGAGCCTATGTTTAATAAATACAAAAGTAATTACTTACATTACATTTAATTATAGATCAAATCCATCAATATAAGGCTGTGAATTCAATAAAAATAATAAAAATTGATTGTATGTATTTCTGATAAAATACATCAAGAATACTGCTCACAAGGGCAAATATAATCGGATCAATAATAATAATAATAATAATAATAATAATAATCATCATCATCATCATCATCATCATCATCATCAATATTTACCAAACATAAATGGAATTCTGTGGGGTTCCAAATGGGGGTACAGATGATAGTAGTAGCACAGTGACAGCGCAGCACTGCAGACTTAAATTCAGTATGAGTAAAATACTTAAGATCTTTTAAAATTCGATACTTTGCTACTTTGACTAAAGTCTTTTTTATATCGGCGACTCGTATCCGTACTTTTACTTAAGTATGGTTGTCTGGTACTTCTTACACCTCTGCTGATTTGTGATTAGTTGTTCACCAATTCAAGCGAGCCTGTTGGCCTGTAGCCAGGATACATCCTCTGGATTGGTTGGTGATCAATCACAGAGCGAGACACATAGATACACACATTCACATTTTCACTCACACATACAGTATCTAGCACCTCACTATTTTAAAAGGTGCTGGATAACATAGGAACATACAGTAGGGTACATTTTGGTACAGTCAAGTCTAAACAAAATGCTCCTTTCACCATAATTTGATTTTAATTAATTCAAATGTAACGATACTTAAATCATCCATTCCAGCAGAGAATGACTGACTGCCATTTTCTACTTCTTTGAGGTTACTTCCTTAAAAGTAAAAAAAGCTGTCAGTTGATGAATCAGTATATTCTGCTGTAATGTCTGTTCTGCAAGATGGAAATTTTCCTCTGTTGTGAAACATACTTTAATTTCTTCCGGGTTCTTTGGAATTTGAACTGCTGTGCACACATTATTTATCAAAATGTATAGTTTAAAATTTTTGTTATTATTATTATTATTATTATTATTATTATTATTTTTCATATTAATATTATTATTTCTTGTGACATGCTCAGCTATAAGCTACAATATATGGCACTATAACGTTCAGTCTGTAAGTATTCGAAAAGGATGATTCTCTGTGGCAACCCCTGATAAGAGAAAAGCCAAAAGAAAAGCAGTATTATTATTTCTTGTGACATCTAATTGGTAAATACACCAAGAACAAAAATGATTTTTGTAAACATGTGGCTTCATTTACGAACGCAAACTGCAGCATCACACTAACACAGAAACTACAGATAAAACAGGAAACAGAAAAAGGTTATTTTTGCACAAGTGTCACAAGACTTCAACTATTGTGTAAGCGTCACAAAACTTTTACTGCACAAAGTTTAATGCCAGTTTAACTTACTGCAGAGTCTAAAAACCAGCAGAAAACCTAATGTGCTGAAATGTCTGAGGTAATTTATAATAATACAGAGGAAGAGAACGGAGACAGTGTGGAGATGATGGTGGACCTCTATTACTGCACAGATCCAGTCAGAGAACATCCCGACTGCAGAACCAACCCACACCTGCAACTTCACAACAATAGTAAGACTCAAAAACAACCAGTGATCTTTGTCCGTGATTGTACTTTTTATCGACGTGTCTGTTTTACAGGAAGTGTGTGTGAGAGACGCTACAGAGCAGCTACAGTGTTTTTGGTTTTGCTGTGTTTTCTGCTGCTGACAATAATGATGTTGATGTGTGTTCGATCCAAACTCTCCACTGAAGAGACAAGCCAGCTAGTGACCAACATCACTGACCAGAATAACCAGTTTCAGACCAACATCATCTGTTCGAATGAAGAATTAAATCAAGAAAATAATAACACGTGTATTATTTTAAAGGAATTAGGTAATTTTTATTAACTACACAAAAAGAGTATTATTTTTACTTAAATTTAGTGTGTTGCAAAAACTTTAGTGTTTGTCTGGAATATCTATATAAACATTTATTATATATATTTATATCATTTATGCTCACAGAAGGATGGATTCACTATAAAAGCAGTTTTTACTTCATTTCTACTGAGAAAAAAAGCTGGACTGAAAGTAGAAATTACTGCCAAGAAAGGCAAGCAGATCTGATCATCATCAACAATGAAGAAGAACGGGTGAGTAAAAAATAGTAAAGTTAGTTTGGGAATCAGGAAAACATCACAATTTTTATTAATAAATTGTTACTTTTTTGTATCGTTAGAAATGGGTTGCGAGCATTGTAGGACAATACTTCTGGATCGGTCTGAACGACAGCGGGAAAGAAGGAAGTTGGAAATGGGTCGATGGCACCAAACTGAAATCTGAGTCTGGGTGAGAAATTCAATAATTAAGAATGAATTTCCATTATGTGATTTATATATTTATTCTGCTCTTGCAGATCCTGGTATTCGGGAGAACCCAATGGAAGGAAATACGAGAATTGTGCTCTACTAACTTTCTCTCAATGGTCTGATTATCCATGTAATTATAAATACCAGTGGGTGTGTGAGAGAACGCTGAAATGGTTGTATATAGATAAATAAATAGCTATATACACACCACAGTTGTATGATTTTATCATTTGCATTTGTATGTGTGTCGCAGCTGCTTGCGGAGGGGTCGGGATACTTTAACTTAAAGAAAGCTTCTAGTTGTTGTAACAATGTTCTTGAT
The DNA here is from genome assembly GCA_017309775.1 of Paedocypris sp. Pulau Singkep. Classification (NCBI taxonomy): domain Eukaryota; kingdom Metazoa; phylum Chordata; class Actinopteri; order Cypriniformes; genus Paedocypris; species Paedocypris sp. Pulau Singkep. The sequence goes on from MU204244.1 coordinate 39,837, forward strand.
GATTTTTACCAGTGTGGAATGTGTGTGTGTTTTCTCCCTTCTAAAGTTTGTCACTTTGTGGGAACCCAAGAAGGGCCAAACTGAGCACCTGAGCTGCTTCCTCATGCTGTATTTGAGTTGATTTTGGTTTTGGAGATTTTGTGGAAATTCTCAGTTACCGTTTAATTGATGGAATAATGACATCCCAGTGTGCAATCTTCCAGCACTTTGGTCGTTGGCTTCATGTTCACCCATAGAGCAACAAATTTAATAAAACGTAAAATTAGCATGCAGTCAATAGAAGCTACAAGATGGCACTATAATGTTCAGTCTGTAAGTCATGTTTTGTTGCAGCAATTCAGTCTTTAATTAGTTCAAAGAAACACTGTTTACGTACTGGTTACTCAAAAAACACTCGTATTTAAATGGCACAACATGTATAGCCTTGTACGCACCTTTACCACCACCTTGTTTCACCCAGACACACCCAAATTATTACCCAAAAGTCCTCCTGTCTGAACGGAACATGGTACATCTTAAACATTTCAGTTGTAATCATAATAAAAAAAATAATTTCTCATAATGAACTGAAATAAAAATCAATTCATAAAATCAAACTTAGTCTATATAATTGTTTCTTCTCTTCCCCAAATATGTAGTGTCACATTAAGACAGGAACTAAACGTTCTTTCACTAACACAAGAAACACTTATGTCTCAAGATCTGTTGTGAAAGTTTGAAGAATTGACACAATATTTATGTGGACATCACTTGAAAATTCTGTTGAAATTAATCTAATCGGTGTTCTTCGATCCATAACTTTTCACTCAACTCTCGGAGAAGAGTAGCGGTTTCAGCGTCTTTGCGCAATAAAACTATGCATGTTTTTAGCCTCGTTTTCGATTCAAGATGGCCGCAGGCTGAATAAGGCGTATAGTCTGCTATCCACGGAGCGGTGTGAGTTGTGCTGTGGCACAGGCAGGCGCCAATCACAGTTGCACAGGTGCTGCTCATGAGGCACAATTAGTTTTTTTATATGCCAAAGTTCAAGTGAATTTCGAGTCTTCCACTTAAAGTCAAGTCAAGTCTCGTTACTTGCTCTCAAGTCAAAGTCAAGTCAAGTAATTTTCTTACTTCAATCAAGCAAGTCGCAAGTCATGAAAATTGTGACTTAAGTCAGACTCGAGTCCCCCATCTCTGGTTTTTAGGGTCTCTGCCTCTTTGAACTCCCAGAACTGCTACATGTATAGTCAAGCTTTATCCGTCGACAATAAGGGCAATTACTTGCAATAAGTGCAGGGGAGTAGTTATGATGACGGATTAAGTGGCGGAGTTAGAGACTCGCATCCGAGCGCTAGAGGAGCAGAGACAGTGTGAGAGTAGTCCTTTGATCTGCTGGTTACAGCAAACAGGTTCTCCACGCTCAGAACGGCACCGTCTCAGACTGCTCTTAACAGAGCCCTCCCCCTATGCATAGCTCCTGACGTGCTTACAGAACATTCGTATCTAGACCAGGTCTCCACTAGCAGACCTCAATCACCAGGCTGGAGCTCTCTGTGGGCTTCATGGCTGCTGAGACTCTTTTCGGCAAAGCTTTATGTCATGAATGCTGAGCACGAAAGCCGGTTGACTCTCAAATGCAGTTTACGTGGTTGGTATTTATTGTGAGGAAGTTCGTTAGGCAGGAATCATGGTCGAGGAACAGGTCAATAGACAGACAGCCACACAGAGGTAACACTGGAAACAAACCAAAGACAAAGATCCATGAGTAGCGTAGGCAAAGCTTCGCACCGTTGAGTCGACTCGTAAGTCCTTAAATTTACTCAATTTGACCTGAACAGTATCTTTGGGTCAAATTTGTAGCTTGGAGTTACAAATATGTAAACTGAATCATTATATTTTAATATGATTTTTTAAATAGATGGACGGCAGCAGCAGCAGCAGCAGAAGACCACACTGTGTGCCACTTCTTTAATCTAAGAACTAGAAACTGAGGTTGAAATTTGCACAGGCTCACCAAAATTGGACAAAAATAGTTTGTAATTACATTGCCTGGTCTGATGAGTCTCGGTTTCTCCTGCAAAATTCGGATCACAGGGTCACAAGGATGGATCCATCCTGCATTCTACCATGGGTTCAGGCTGCTGCTGATGGTAGTATTATGGTGTTATTTTCTATGCACACTTTGGGCCGATTGGTACTAATTGGTGATTATATAATTAGGTAATTAATGCTAACTTATCAATGCCAAAGCCCATTTAAGTATTGTTTCTGACCACGCCCATCCCTTTATGAGCACAGTGTATCCTTCTTCTGATGGATTACAGCCACATGTCATAGCTTGAATAATCTCAGACTGGTTTCTTGACCACCACAATGAGTTCACTGTAGTCAAATGGCCACAGTCCCAAGATTTCAATCTAACAAAACAAATCTTGGAAGTGGTGGAACATTCCCATCATAGATGTGTATAGCCACAAGCCAACAAATTTGCCGCAACTGTGATATGGCATTGTGCTAATATGGATCAACATTTCTCTCTCTATGTAAACATATTTTGTACAGATTACACCATCTTGAACAGTTTCACGCAGTTTTATTGACCTGTTATTCTACTGGTGCGAGTAAATGATTGGATAAATGAATGACTTATTGAAATTGCAACACAAATGCATTTTGGAAAGTCATATTGCAGACATGAATGAGCAATAGTAACGGTTCATTGAACTCCAAGTGTCTTTTCCCTGCAATCAGACGGGAGCTTGGCGATATACAGAAGATGCTAAAGCAAGATCCACACACCCCACCCCTGCTCTGCTCGCAGCCAGAAAACAAGGCTTTAAATAGGCGAGTGGGGCACTGACTGTCGTCTTTACCTCTGCCAAAACGCGACCGTGAGGAGGCGCGCGGACCGTCGCGTGGATGATGCGCGCACCTTGGAGACGTTTAGCGCGTCCACGAGGAAAGGATGGAGACATGGCAAGCGCAATTCTCGGTGTCTTGAAGTCAGTTAATTAAAATGCTTACGCTGCATCCTCAAGAGAGTTAAAGACCACCGGATCGTGTATTTGAGAGAAACGTGGTGAGTGAAAAGCCTTGATTCGATAAATTCAAAGAACACTATGGAAACGCGTGTAACGGTTGTTTGCTTTATGTTAACCATTACGACGTGCGTAGTACAGCAGTGTTTGAAATGCCAGGGTTGTAGTAAGAACACACATGGTTTATTTAAAAAAAAAAAATTAGTTGTGGGTTTAAACACTGTGTAACATAATATATTGCTTGGAATCGCAATGTAAATGTGCAGGGAAATCACATCTTATTATAATTAGGTGCATGAGTATTATCTGGTCAAGCGTGTAAATGATCATCGAGATATTTTAATCAGGAAATGCATATCATATCATATCATATCATATCACTTGGAGGGAGGTTTATTACAGCGAAAGGAAATCTCAGAATATATTGCCTCATTGGCTATGCCCCCTGCAGACCACCAATAAATCATCCTGTCCAACTTCAACAAGATTTCCCCAACCTCCATATTCACATGTCAGTGAACAAAATTGATATTATGGTTTCGAATACCTCTATCATGAAATGTGACATGTTTATGCGCTGTTAATTTCAGGTATAATACACGAGCGTTCTTTTGTACGATTGTGTTGTTGATATTGCCCCCTAGTGGACGGTTTGGTTTGACGACCAAAGATCATTTCCTCATCGGGAAAATAATTCAACGATGAGTGACTTAAAAGAACACTTGCAGATAATCAGCAATGACAAAAATATGTTTTACATGTATAGGTCTTGATATAAAAACGAGATTTTAATTTTAATATTAGCATTCAGCTTTTTTTCCATGCCTTCAGTTACATAATTCTTTTGCCCATCGCTCTGAATCAAGTTCTGCTCTTCTGAGCAGGCGCTACAGCACTTAAATATAGAAATTGCTTTACACATGGGGTGAAGGGAGGGAGAGAGTGAGCGAGAGAGAGGGAGAGAGAGAGAGAGAGAAGCCACTGTAGAGTACTGTAGATATACAGTAATAAATTATAGAATATTTTCTTCTATAATTAATTGAATTTACCATAACAGGTTATTGCTAGTAAATGAAAAAATTATGATTCACTTTAAATCGAAACCAACTGACTCTTTGTCAATTCATATAAAAAGTAAATTCTCACCATCAAGTGGCTTCAAATCTAACATTTCTGCCATAGTTCATTGAATACAATTTTTAAATTTCTTCAAATTCATGACTGAATATCAGATTGTTTTGACTGTACTTTCGATACTTTATGAGATGATTCTACCATATGTGCCCATTTAGCTCATATATTATTCAACATATTTTGGATTTATTTTTAGTATGTGCAAAGGAAAATATAACAACACATTTTGGAGCCAATTTCAAACCAAAGAGATCCCTGGTATCCATTGGTTTCCACCAGCTGCTCAAATCTGAAACTTGTCGAAACATTCCATAGATATAGGTTGATGGATGGATGGATTGTAAGACAAACAGACAGGTGAATTAAACCTGTTCACCAATCCAAATTGTACAAAATTTAGACTTTTTAATGAAAAAAAATTTGAATGATGGAGAGTGAAAATGTCTCCAAACATCTATTGGTTCCAGGGTGTGTTTCCCGTCTTCCACCTCCATTGATCTAGAAAAAGAAGAAAATAATGATGAAATGATGAAAAACTCTCAATAAATACTAACTCCGAGTTAAAACATGGGCACAATTATGTTTTTAACCACAACATATAGATATTTCTTACCATTGCATCACCCCTACCACACTTCAACAACCATTTCAGACAGCTTTTAACATATTACTGCTTTCACATTTGTGTATTAACGCGTTCCCTTCTCGTCTTCCTCACAGCTCTTCTGCAGTTGAAAATGGATCCCTCCCCTTCAAGGCAGCAGTACGTCTCAAAAAAACGAGTAAAGATCCACCCCAACACCGTCACGGTGAAGTACGCCACACACTTTCCCCAGCCGGGCGACGAGGGTTATGACGACGCTCCGTCCTTTGAGGACTTCGGTTCCTTCATGGACAACAACCAAAGCAAGCGTCTGGTGTCGGACGCCGGTCACGGCAGGACTTTATTTGGCACGATGGATTCCCACCCGAAACCCGACCCTAAAGACAAAGGAGTGGGAGGGCAGCTGGCGAGCTTCGGCGAAGCCTCCGTCCTGGCCTCTCGCGTCACCTGGGCGGCCCTTTTTGGAGCGGCCATTGCTCACGGCTGCGTGGCTCTCATCACGCGGCTAGCGGCCGACCGCTCTAAAGTGCCATCGTTGGAGCTCATCTTCATCCGCTCTGTGATCCAAGTGTTGTCAGTCCTGGTGGTCCTATACTATAAAGAGGCTCCGTTTGGGCCTAAGGGCTACCGCCTGCGACTGTTCTTCTACGGGGTCTGTAACGTCATCTCCATCACTTGCGCCTACACCTCCTTTGCAATCGTCCCACCCAGCAACGGCACCATAATGTGGCGCGCGACCACCACGGTTTTTAGCGCCGTTTTGGCCTTCTTGCTCCTGGACGAACGTCTTGGCTACACGGATGTAGTGACGGTTGTTGGTAGCCTGTTCGGCCTGTGCCTGGTCATGATTCCAAACGTAGCTGATGAGGAAAAGTCCGATCTGGGCTTCTGGAAAGAAGCGTTCGGCTACACGATGACTGTTATGGCGGGGCTGACGGCCGCGCTGTCCATGATCGTGTATCGAGCCATTAAAGAACGTGTCAGCATGTGGACCGCGCTCTTCACCTTTGGCTGGACGGGAACGGTGTGGGGGGCTTCCACCATGTTCATCATGCAAGAACCCATCATTCCTTTAGACGGTGAGACCTGGGGCTACCTCACTGGTATCTGCATTTGCTCCACTGTGGCGTTCCTGGGGGTGTATTATGCCCTCAATAAGTTTCACCCAGCTTTGGTCAGCACCGTGCAGCATCTGGAGATTGTGGTGGCCATGTTTCTTCAGCTAATTGTGCTGCGGATGATTCCGTCGGCCTATGATGTCTTCGGGGCTTTGGTCATCATGGTCAGTGTGTTCGTTCTTACGGGTCTCAAGCTCTACAGGGTGGGCCGGGCAATCCGACAGGATTATCAGGAGATCCTGGATTCGCCGATTAAATGAGACAGTTTGTGTGCCTGGACGCATGAGGGGGCATGTGTGTGTGTGTGTGTGTGTGTGTGTGAGTGTCTGTGTGTGTGTGTGCGTGCAGGCATTTAGGTCAAAGTGGGGCCCCAAATACTAAACTGGGGTATTTTGGTCACTTCTGGGTCCCCACAACTTTAAAGGCCTGTTTGAGAGTCAAGGTGGGATTTTAGAGCAAAAGGTACAATTTAGTTTTGGTGACACTTGATGGTTCGAGTTATGTTGAGGAGGAGGGAACCTATTGTTTTGTAAGTATTATTGTTTTTGTCAATAGTGGGACCCCACTATGATGAAAATGCAAGTGCATGTATGTGTGTATATGTGTGCGCGCGTTTTGTGTGTGTGTCTCCCAAGGCCCCCATGTCTTACAATCAGTGAATGTCTGGATCTTCAGCTTTTATTTTGAATCGTGATGTGGGAGAGTGCCATTGGTGTAATGTCTTTGCCAACTGTGAAAATAAAATGTTGATCCGTCGTTCGCTTGGTTTCTATTGATTTTCCTTAGACTGCTGAAGCAAGAAGATGCGATGGAGACAGAAAAAAAAAATCTATAAACCGCAGCATTCCAATTCCCACAGGAAAATAGAAATGTGTGTTAAAATATTGAATGTTCTTCAGTCATCATTATTCAATAATGATGACAGATTATAAACAATATATTTATACATTTATATATACACATACTTAAAATGATAAAATAATACAGTATCAAGCACTTGATCTATTTATTTTAATTCAATGACTCATTAATTTATTCATCCTTAAAACTAAAGTAGATATACAGTTTTTAGTAGATATACTAAAAAAATATTCATACATTGTTTATACTGTTTTATGTTTTTTGTTAACCAAAAACATAGTCAAAATATTTCAGGAAAAAAAGAACAATTAAGAATAATTGATTCCAGAATGCCTAAAAAGAGTGCTGTTCCAAATGAATTAAGATCTACTTGCTTTAATTTGCAAAAACTGGTTGATATTTATGATGAGCGAACATATAAAAAAGCTGTGTTTTTAATTTTACTGTGATTGCATTTAAATGCTCTGCCTTTAATAACAAGTACAACACCCAATAATTCCATTTTTTTGGTCTCGCTATTTTGCTATTCGTAAGCCCAAAAGTTCAGCTTTTTTAAAATACATTTATTCAATCTTAATTCTTTCACTAAGACGCAAAACACTTTCTAAATAATTTTATCTCTATTGATTTCTTCCAATTCCAGAATGCCAAGCAAATCAATAAATTCCATTCAAGTAATGAGGGGGTTTGTGCAGGGAATTAGACATCAAATTATGTATCCCACATGACAGCTGAACCAGAATTCAAGATGAAAAAAAAGAACAAAGCGAGGGCAATAGTGTTTGTGTATTGGTTATGCATTTTACGGTATGTGATTTTTATAATAAATATAGATGAAAGCATGTCATGATCCTCATGTTCCACTAGGTGGCACTAATCAACGGGTTTATGCTTCATATCTCAAGAGACACACGTTAGTTGGAAAGTAGTTATATATATATATATATATATATGATACATATAAAATTGTTTAAGATTGTGTGAATGGTAAAAGAGAAAAAGACTTACGGCTGGTGACATTTCCGCTTGAATTATATTGGGTCCCTCTGGATCCTTTCAGGGTAATGAGAAACAGAAAGTGTGAGGATGCTGAATGCTTGGAGTGTGTTTTCATATGAGGCTCTTGGATTAGACAAGGGTGGTACGGGACACACAGTATGTCCATCTGTTGGGAAAGGAAACAGCTTGCATCCTGCAGCATGTCATGACTCCATCATGTGCGAAAGACGGCAGATATGGCTCTGACACATTTCAGATTTCCAACAGAAGAAATTCGGAAGAGTTTGACCAATGTAATGCTCCTTGTTAGACTTAGCGTGAGGTCAGGTAAGTTTATCGGTTAGTAGAAAAAAGCTATACAATTTCCATGTACAGTACAATAAAACAATTAATTGAAAAATTTAGACGGCTCTGCTACTGGATAACGTAAATACTGTATGTATCAACTAGGGCTGCCAAACGATAACATTTTTTTAACTAGTTAATCGCACTTCTTCAACCAAATTAATTGCGATTAATCGCGTTTAAATCACAAATAATAATAATAATAATAATTGATTATTAATAATTATTTAGTATTAACAATTATTAATAACATGAACAAGTATAGAATCTTGTAATATTGAATATTGAAGTGTAAAATGTAAATTAATGTAAATTCAGCACAAAATAAACACTTAAATACTGTAAAATACCGTTTTGACTAAAGAAAACATTGGGTAAGCCGGTCATAATAATTCATCATAATAAAAAGAAATAAGTAATTTATTTTGAGGAAAAGAGACAACGGTTATGTATTTGTATAAATGTGTGGCAAAAGTATGGCACTGATAATAAGTCTAGCTGAAAAGACATATGGTCTGTGCGCAGTGCGCATGCGCACGCAGTCGTCTGAGAGACTGTGAATAATTGAATTGCACTCTATTCTTTCTATAAGTGCGCTGTGATTTTAGCTTTGCAAAAAACTGTACAAATAATACTGAATGGTTTTGAAGTGAAACTCAAAAACCGGAAATACCGGAAACAAGGAATTGCCGGCAAAAACCGGAAGTGTGATTAATGGCATTAATAAAATTTGACGCGATTAAACAGATTTATTTAATCGCACGAGTTAACGCGTTAACTTTGACAGCCCTAGTATCAACATAAATACTGTACTGTATGTGTTACTTATTGTAATACTGTTTTATTTGTTAATATTTTATAGTTGGTTATACCGTTTGGTCAATAGCATCACTGAAAAAGTATTTGTTCCTATTTATTTATCACTCAGATTATTTTATGTGCAAACAATTATCTCTTCTGATTAATTACAGTTTTAAGTGATTTAAAACAAATAGAGATGATTAATTATTTTAGTCCAATCAACATCAAGCATGAACCATGTCAATAATAGTAAAACATTGACGCAATTGGTACATTTTTTTCCTCCTTTTATAAAATTGCATTTAGTCAAATTTACCTAAAGCTTCTAAACTCCGGAATGTTTCGTGTTACATATAAAGCGACGGTAAGGCCGAACCCCAAATCCAATACTTTTGACTGACTTGACCATTGTCGAATTGAAATTGCGCATTCTACACTCCAACCAATGAGTAAACAAGTAACCCCGATCAAGCCCCGCCTCTTCAACGGGTTAGGATGCGCCGGAGTGAGTTGAGAAGACCCGCAGTTCTCACGCTGGATATTAGAAACCATTCCCAGAAAACGTTTATCGATTATGTAGCAAACATGCATTTTTAGGTTAAAAAAGCTGCGTTATCGGTCGCTCGAGGGATATACGGAGTCTGCGACGCAGAGCGCGTCATTTAAGGGTAAGATTAAATACCTTTTGAGTGTTTGTTTGTGGAGTCTGATGCAGCGTAAGTGGAGCTACCGCAGTCGATTGTAAAAAGAAAGGCGATCGGGAAAGCTTAAATGCAAAACGATGTAAATATAGAGCAAACGAGAAGATCTTCCTTGTACTTCTGTAGCTGATAAATCACTGAATATCTCAGGGATCAGGGGAAGACTGCGCTCGGGCCTCACACCGCTGTGATTGCTGGACAAAGTGGCATCAATGGAGATTTACAGCAGATGCGGTGAATTCACTCGTTAAAGATTCATTTCACGAATAACGTGTTAAATTAACCTGAAACCTTCTCACATCAATTGAAAGCCGACGACAGCTCACTGGACTTTTTGCATTGTGCCTTTAACGTTTTTATGTTCTGGCTCTTTGTTCTAGCTAAAGTTTATTTTGTTTCATTTATACAATATTTATGTTAATGTTTTCTTTTCTGAGTTGTTTACTTGTGTGTTTATTGCAGTTTTATTTTAAGGCCGTTTTATTTGACATTTCTGTGTCAAGCAACAGTTACAACAAAAAGTTGTATATTATTAATGTTTCGCATCCTCCTGTATTCTAGTTCGGTGTAATCAGAATGTTTTATAATTCTACGTAAAAATTGTATTAAATATACTGTGTACATAAAAAATACATCTATATATTTATTTACCACGTAATTATCCCAAAGAGATGATTTTTCCCCCAACAGTTTTTGGGAATTTTTAGCAAATGCCGAATTGTCTCACCCAGAGTCAGGAAACACAATCCATAACGGAAAATTCCACAAATACAGTGCGCTTCAGTGTCCCATGTCTGTTAAACTATTAATAGTTTAAAGTATGTGTGCCAAAATGTGGGCTTTCCATTTCCCCTTTTCTGTTTTGTGGCGCATATGCTTCATTTAATTACCAGCTTTAGATTTTGGCTGACTTTTGTTGTTGTGATGAAATAAATAATGATATACAGTTTAAAAATAAAATATTCAATCCATTTGAATCATAAAAACTGAATCGGTGTGATAATATCTGGTAAATTGAAATATGCGGTGTGGAATGGATTTGTTGACCGTCTAGATTAAGCAGTACAACTGCATTGCGTGTTTAAAACTGCATCTGTTTTCGTTACATCACCATTTATTATACACTACAACCAGTAATCTTTTAGAAGGTCTTAAACAAACTCGTCTGGAAGGTATGCCGTTTACACATTGTCATTCAGAAATCACCAGACATTGCTCTAATTTATTTTTCTGTTCTGTTCTGTCACTGTCCTGTTAGTGACTCTGTTAATATACCTGTGTGTGTGCGTGTCACTTGCAAAGGCTCTGCATTATCTGAATTACAGGGATGAAGACTCATAACCACTGTTATTTGATTCTCTACCGTCTTCTTATTAAACCAACCCAGTGTTCACTGTCTAGGTTGAGATAAAATAACCGCACAACTTGGCTTTGTGTCTCTGTGCTCCATGAACGGTTGAGTGTGTTTGTAGCTCGGGTAATGTTGCGGGGCCCGGGGCCTGTTGCAGCTGGTGAGCGGTGTAGTTTCTGTAATTATTGTCACACTGACAGGTCTATCCGCAACCTCTCATTAGGCTAAAAAAGAGAAGATGGAGAGAGCTCGAGAGCAAACTCAAAGGAACGGACTAGAGACGTTTTGTCTGGGGCCCCGGCTCCTGCTGAGATGAGGGGCCTGGGATCAAGGAGAAAGGGTTGGGAAGATGGTGAAAGCAGCTATTTATTTTTAGCCATTTCCTCCGCTCGAGCAGAGGCGCCCAATGAGCGGGACACACAGGCTTGGTGGTGTATCTGTGGGGACTCGTCTCCTTTACCATCAGTGAAAGCACAGTCCTGGCGAGCCCTGGCTCTCAGGACAACACCTGCTGTGCAGCCGCCTGCAGTGACGTGGCATTGATTTGGCGCACGTGTCGCTCTTTTACTGCTTTTGTCAGCTTGGCTGGTCAGGAAGAACGGCAGGGTCATAGGTTTCTGGCTAGTTAGAGGCCTTAACATTTGCTGAGAATGTTAACGGATGTCTTACATCTTTTTTTTTTTTTTGCACTATATAGCTGACTTTAGATCGTTAAAAATGTCTATTTCCTAATATTTTTTATCACATACTATAAGTCACACATTTTTTACTACTAAATAATAATAAATAAATATATAATATATATAATATCTGGGGTCGACAATATAAATGGCCCGAACGTAATGGCTCGGGACTCGGGATCTTTTAACTTGCTCGCTTTCCCTCGCTCAAGTTGTGTAGAAATTTGTTTTTCACATTTTAATCTTTTCAAAATAGTGCAATGTTAAGTGTTAATCATGATTCTGACTAGGGCTTATTTTGGGACCACTAGCACCACGTGGGTGGCCTAGATTCAACTGTAATGTAAATCACAAGATTACCCAAACTTTGCAAGTATGTGGTGATGTCTTGGTAAATGACTTTTTGGTAAATCTGCAAGTTTGTATCAGAAAACTGCTGAAAACCAGTTGTTTCTGTTCTTCATTTCTATTTAATAACGGTTGTTTGTGAAGATTTATGGTTTTACTTGAGCAAACATGATGCAGTTGGAAGGACAGAAGTAGAACTTATTCTTTGGATTTTAGTTTCATTTTTTTTTTTTTATTATTATTCTCTTAATTGTTTTATCTATTAAAAAATGTGTAATATAAAAATTATTATTGTGTAATCCATCTGTGTTTTTTTTGTTTATGCATGATGCATATTAATGTTCTTTTTGCTCATTTCAGTGTTATTATCAAAAAACAATCACAGATGCTCGATTTCAGTCTCTAAGATACAGAGAAAAAATATAAAAAATATGAAATTTTTTTCCACCTTGCAACCACAACAAATATTTATTTTCAATTTGATAGTTATAGTTACCTTGTAAAGAAAAAAGCTGTTCAAAACATGGATAGGATTTATGAATGACATCTATTTATGGTATTTTTGAAATAGAAATTCAGAATAATGTTCAAATGCATGACATTTTTCAATTACCTTTTGTTCATGGTTGGTATCTTTTGCCATTTATTGTGCAGATATTGTAGGGCCGGTTGTGTTGTTTAGAGTTGTCTGCAAACATACAAACAATTCGGAGTGCGTTTTCAAGGTTCTTTAACCCACATCAAGACACGTGGAACGTTTGTCACCTGTGTGTCTGAGCGAAATATTTCTGCGTTTGACCTGGATCTGTAACTAGGCCAGGAAAGAAACAGGTGTTCTGTGTGTGAACCGTCGGCTCTCCACATCTTCTCAGGCTTCTCTCTTATTTGGTGGGTTTTGAAGAGTTCTGCTCTATTTATGGCAGCGTGTCCTTGTAGTATATTAGCACAGCGTGATGGAGCTCAGAGACTCTCTACAGTTAAATATCAGCACAGATTAACCTGCTGTTTCTCTTTTAAATCCTGGTTCAAAAAACAGAACAAACAACGAGCTTGTGTTGAAAAAGAAGGCTGCTGTTGGTTTTAGAAAACAGTAAGCAATTTGTTCAATTCACTTTATAAGATAAGGCTTCTGTGCGGTTTATTCCACACCGTTATCACATGGACCATCTCAGCTTCTCAGCGATCTCCAGGTTTGGATGATGTCTTCCAGCCATCAGGCCAATAAATAATATGCCACAAATCTGAACAACCGTACTCTTAAAGGTTGAAACAGATTATCAAGACGGTTTCTATCAGACTAATGGATGCGGCGGCCAGGGTGGGTGCATTCATTTAAAGTCTGTGGGGACTGGGTTAACTCATCTAAATGGTTGGTTAAATTATGATCATGCTATTACCGCATGGTGCACTACCATTGGCTAATGCTAATGCTACTAACCTGGCTCTTTTGTGAAATAGTAGGCAGGGATGGGGTGAAATTTGAATTGCAGAATATAGTTAAAAGTCTCTGTAAGTTAAAAGTCAATCTGTAAGTTGTCAAACCTTTTAACCTGCTCGCCACCTTTTCTTCAAGATTAGGTACAGTTAAACGTCTGTGTGATATGTATGTGAAATGTACACATTGCATTCCAGCAGATTCTGAGTCTGTGATTTAAACTACCTGTCAGGCATTGGGTTATAGTTTGTTTAAAGTTTGTGTGGGTAGGACCAACTGCTAGTTACAGGGATCAGGCACAACCTAGTTATAACTTTGGCCGTTACTGTGCTAGTACAGTTGTGAATGGTAGCTGTGAGGTTTTGTGTACTTAACCAGAAGGTGTGTTTTTGCTACACCAAAGAAACCAACCTAATGAGTGTCAATGCTGCAGAATCATCTACAAACGCTGTCCATTTCTGCGTGCTATAAAACACAAGTGACTTAGGATTGTGAATAAAAAATGAAATAAAAAATTATTCAACCTGGGATGAGTACTTAAGCTGCTGTACTCGTTCATGTTGTATAAATGTTCTTTGGTAACTTGCAATTGGCTATAATTGCACCTTTCCATGTTTGTATTGTAAAACCAATCCCTCTTTGCAGTGGATTGGCTGGAATGATCTTAGCTCGAACACGGAGAGGAAGTCGTGCAGTGTCGGAGCAGCAGCACGTGTCAGGTGTGGGTCTGCTGTGCTGGAACCGATAGAATCCTCATTTGTTTGAAGGTTTTTTTTTTATGTAATTCTTTGTGACTGTGTTTGAATGTTAGTAGGCTTTTAGGTTTTTCATGCAGCATAAACTAACACTAACTGTTTTTCAACAAGCATTCCTTTACGTGTTTTTGTAGTTGTTCTTTGGTCCTAAATAATTCATTTCAGGATAATGGTGTTTACTTTTCAGTGGTACTTTTTTTCTTGTTTTGCTCACTATTTATCAACGAGTATGGATCATTGAATTTTGGTTTATTTAACATTGGTCTTAAGGATTTCTTTTAGTGATGATAAAAGGAAAATTGTCCTGTAGTCCAGGAAAATGGCATTAACAATGGAGTAATTCATAAATGTTTTATTGATATGTAGAATAAAAACAAAATTGCGTTTGTTCTGTATTTCCATTTGTATCATGTCAAGTTTTATTTATGTTGCACCTGAATGTTTAATCACGTTTAAAACTCATTGTTATAGTGAAATTATTAAAAAGAAGGGGCATAACTTCCTCTTGCATTGCACCGATTCAGCGTTTCAAATGTTCCCGAGGTTAAATCTCGTGCCTAGTTTCTGTCCTTGTCAGCAGATCACGTTCGGTGGCAGTGGGCTGATGAAAATGTGAAGCAACAGGTACAGACATTTTGGAAAAAAAACTTGAAGCCATCTGCCGATCCTTCACCTGAGTGAAAAGGTTTCTGGGCCTGCGGGATTCAGAGACAGATGGAGAGGAACAATAGCGTCTCATTTGTTTTCCGTGGCCTCTCTAGCGTAGATGCAACTGCTTGTGCAGACTCTTGACAGAAGTGCATCTTTTCTTGCATCTTCCCGCATGTCAAAGCTTGTCGACCACAGACGCACACAGCAGAAGATTGCAGTGCTGATGTTTGTTAGTTATGCCTATCTCGGTCTATCTTTTTGTTTAGCTACAAATTTTATCGCCAATTGTTTCATTGCCTTAAAAATGTGCTTTCTAATTAAATGTAGCTTTTTTTTGGATTCAAATGTTTGACCAGTTCAGCCTGTATGTGGTGTACCAAATCTTTAGTTCATACTTTGTTTGTTCTTGTTTTATTTGTTTATCCCCCCTATTTGTTGTTTCGCTTTCTTTTGTTCGTTCTTCCTCGCTCTCTCTCTTGCTGGCTCTCTTTTGCTGTCTTATTCTTATTCTCACTCACTTTCGTTCTCGCATTTCTTTTCTTTTTTTCACTTCTCACTCTCTTGTTGTTTCATGCAAGTTGGTTATTGTGCTTTCTTGCTTTTTTTTCTTTTGCTTTCTTTCTCTGGAAGCGTTCTCTCCCGCTCTTTTTGTTTGTCTTTTTTCCGGTCCTCCGACTAGGTGAGTGTCATCTGAGAATATTGTTCTATCATGTTGAAAAAAGTGAATTAAGATAGAAAGTGAGTTTCTCAATGTGGCCACTAGGGGCATATTTCTTATTTCTTATCTCTTTCTTTTTATTTTTTTATACTTACCCACAAGAAACCCAAGAAACGTAATCGTGACATCACTAATAGTATAATTTTTAGAAAGACTTTTGGAGTATCGAATGTATTATTGGTAATGTAATTGTTGGATTAGCTTGTTGCATCTGATTCTCTGTGTTTTCTGGCTGTGAACTCCAACTATTCAGTGGGAGGGATTGAGCTTTGAGTTTGTCGTTCAGATTTAGGGAGTGACTCTGGGATTGTCTCTGCTCAGTGTTTCTTAATCTAGAGAGGTATGAACTCCTACAATGTTTCATTCTTAAGAATGGAACCAAGCCGAGGTTGGATTTGGACATCAGTCATGAGTTGTTCTGCCATTTCTGGTTATTTTTGCAATTTGTTTAATTTGTTTTCTTTTTGATTATCCAATTATTCACCCATTCAGAGTGAGTGCCACACCTCAGGCGCAGAGATTTCTAAGACTGGCATCTACTTCCCGTGACCCAGAAATAGGGTAAGCGTTAAAAAATGGATGGCCGATGCTAGTCGGCAAAATTGTGGCAAAGTTTTTACGTTTTCGACGTCACACCATACTTCAGATCTTGTTTCTTGCTGTACAACGCAGAGCTGTAGAAATGCAGCCATAACGAAACCATGTAAATGCCAATTTATGTAGTTTTGACATGAACATCCTAGCTTTAAATGAAAAACTCGCATGTTCTGGCTGTAGTTTTGTCCAGGCTGAACTCACAGCCAGCAGGAAATCGCTGCCATGTGATATAGGACAAATGTCAGCCAAAGTGCACTTGGTTTCTGAGTTCTTGATTCATGCCGTATCTTGGTTTCTTGACTTTTGCTGCCTGTCCTGTTCCTTGTCTGTGTTCTAACCGTGAATAATAGTTATCTCTATATTTAATATGGATCATGACCCGAGTCATTCATACCACACAGCATCCTCCCCACAGCTGTTTTACTGTAAAACATCAATTACTAACATGAGCTATGTTCTGCTCTTTTTTTCTACAAACCATTTTTGATATTTCATCCGTTTAAACACAGAGATATAATTCAAATGTTTACCAACTCATAAAATTTGTAAATGATGTGAAATTTTGAAAATACAACTGTTGGTATCTTGCGTAACATGTCGTTGCAAAAGAGTTGACAGATCACAGCTCTGTGTCCAAACACATTAATGATAATAATAATAATAATTCATCCGATTTTACTTGTGTGTAAAGTAAAGTCAAAGCGACTCCTACAACGCAGAACACCATCCTTTCTATTGCCCGGTGAAATAGTGGTAACCAAGTTTTGAAATATCAGTGTAATGAAAGTAAAACCCTAAAACCTCTAATAGAAGGCCACCACGAAGGCCATCAAGGTTTGAAAAATGGTAGGCCACCTCTATTATAAAGCCACTTTTATACAGGTCATATAAGTTCAAGTTCAAGTTCATTTATATAGCGCTTTTCTTAGTCCGAGAAAACCGCAGACTATGGGCTATGACCAGAAGAGCAAGCTAGTTTGCGACAGTGGCTAGGAATAAAACCTCTCTGGCGGGGAGAGAGGAAAAAACCTAGGGAGAACCCGACTTCCTGGTGCCAGTCTCCTCTGGCATGCTAACATTACAAAGTCATTGGTGAAGATGAAGACGGACGTTATGTCCTGCGGGGCGTAAAGTGTGGTGGCTCTTCCCCTCATGATGACGCAGTGGCTCATGATAGAAAACTGTTCGAATTAATAAATGTGTAACTGTTCGATATAAATAAATGTGTAACAGACAGATCACACCCTCTGTCTTTTGTGCACACGATGTAACAGCTGGAATTATTTTACACTCACTCTCTCCCACTAACGAGGGTCTGACAACCAGTTACTCCAAAAATACAGCGTCTGCTCTCTAGTACAGGGGTCGGGAACCTATGACTCGCGAGTCATATATGGCTCTTCTGGTGATTGCATATGGCTCTTAGACAAATCTTTAAAAATAAATAATAACGTAAAACATTTAAAACGTTCGCCAATATTTCAATTCATTAATTTCCTGGTTACCGGCCATAGAGCCAATCACTGCTTTCCTCCAGACAACACCATGTTTTCTATTGGATAATGCGTAACGTTGTCGTGACGTCAGGACGTTAACGTCCCCGCCCTTCTTTTAATATTCATTAGTTTGCTACCTAATAGCGGAAACCGTTGCGTTCCAGTCGCGTGCGTGTGCGCGGTACTTGTGTGTCGCTGTACACGGGGCTTTGCGTGTTCGCGGGTGTTTGCTAGACGTATTTCTTTTGCAGTTTTCCAAGCCGCGTGTTTGTGTGAGATGAGTTAATCGCTTAGCATGGGGTAAAATAAGTTGTAAAATAAATTCAAGTTTAAATGGATGCCCTCCCGATGTTAAATGTATTTTATTTGTGTTTGATTTATTGGAAATGTATTTGTATATGTCTGAGTTTATTTGACCCGGGGGTCCTGAAGGAGTGAAACATGTGCACCGTGTTTCTGGTCGTGACCGCACGTTTGTTTTGTCAGAGTTAGAAGTTGAAAACAAGCCACACGAGTATGATACGTATAATAACAGCGTTACCAAAACCAGTTGAAAGTCCAGCATTTCATATTGGTTTTACAAATGTGCAGAGATTTACTTGTATTTAGTTCTAAACGGGTATGGCTCTTTTGGATTTCATTTTCACCAATATGCCGTGTTTATGGCTCTCTCAGCAAAAAAGGTTCCCGACCCCTGCTCTAGTAGAAGGAAATTTCTAAAAAAGGCAACTATGGTGGAAACCCATGGCCTTCTAATAGAGGTTTTATATCTTTTAATAGAGGAATAGAGTATAATTGTAACTTTTTAACAGACTTGGTGAAATAAACATTTGGTGATGTCCTAATTAAATGACCAGCATCTCTATAAAAAGATAATTTTAACTCATTTATTATTTATCACTCATTTTAGGGAATATTCCATTCTTGATTTTAAACGGTATTTCCTGGTTTAGCGGTTTGGTATATTTATTTATTTTTTTTTGCTTTTTGGCCTCCCCTCACTATTTTCCTGGCTTATGTTTGGACAATAGACAATTGCTGGCCATCACTCTCGTCTAGAGGAAGTGATCTCTCACTTTGACTGTGCAGAGATCATTTGACTAAACATTGTACTGGCAGTGAAAATGTGAAACAATGGTCATCTTTTTCTTCATGTGTTATTTAGTCCAATGACATACACTCGCTTGGGTGATTGTCTCTGGCGTGTAAACAGTCCTCGCTTCACTTCGTATGTATCTGGGTGTGCCAGTGCCACCGTCACCTATTCACATGCCTGACATTTTAGAAGACGCTCAACTTGATTTTCTTTACCTAATCTAGGTCTGGTTTCATTTCTGTTTTGTGCGTTTGTCCAAGTGTGGAGTTTTTTTTAAATCCATTTTTTTTTCCTTTTCTCCAGGTCCTTCCTAGAGCTTTTCACCCAAGAGATCCACAGCTTTAATGCAGCACAGGTAGGTTTTCTTTATACACTTTCTTCTGTGTGAGACTGTAAGATTAAACTTTCAGAACTTTTTGTAACATTTCTGGGAGGTATGAGTTTTGTGTACGTCCAAGCAGATATAGTGTCTACGCTTTGAAAGTCTACCAGAACCGTGTGTACAATGGACTCTTTGCCCTATTTCTTTTGCTGTACTATTTAGGATTTTCACGTAAGTAGCTACAGTTTTGGGGATAGATTTTAGCTTGTTTATTGTATTTTTTTGGACTACAAGTCACACTGGATTATAAGGCCACCATTAAAAGTGTGCCTTGTAGTCTGAAGAAAACATGATAAATGTAATGCTTCCTTGTGTTGGTTTTAATTAATTTTTTTTTTCCGGATTTTTATTTTCAATTTATTGTTAGAAAAAACCTTTATTTGTCCCAACAATAAGAAATTTACATTTTACAGCAGCCACAATGGTGAACTAAATAAATAAAGATAAGGAATATAAACGGATAAAAGTAGATGAAGTGATAATCAAAAGATAAGTGTGTGTCAAATTATTAAATTGGCTTTTTTTTTTTTTTTGCTAAAAAAAAGCCAAGAACTACAGCTTCATCTCGATCAAGATTTTATACCCTTTTTGTTTTCTGTCTTCCAGTTGCTTAAACATGGTTTAATTAAATCATCTCTGCCTATTTAGGCCTAGCTAAAGATACGCAGTTTAGGTTCAGTTGCAAAAACAGAATATCTGCATCATGTTTAATGAACAGACTAGAAAAGACAGTAGAATGTAGGTCACATATGTTATGGCCTGGAGTTGCTCAGGGGAACGAAAACGGTAATCCTTTCTGACGGCAAGGTTTGTGGTACCTGAGCTCGTCCGGAAGGTTCAGAAGACCTCAGTGGACCAATTGCTCTCAAGTCCTTTACTTGTTGTAATAAACCGAGTGTTAAAACAGTTATGGCTGGCTTGGTTGTGGAACAAAAACCTTTCACGGTAGCAGTTTGTAGCATACATACTGTATCAGATTTCCAACCTACTTATCGTCTTCAGTGTTGAAGAAAACGCAAGATGACGGAAGAGGTGATTGTCATCGCCAAGTTTGATTACATGGCGCAGCAGGACCAGGAGTTGGACATCAAGAAGAATGAGCGTCTCTGGCTTCTGGATGACTCCAAGTCGTGGTGGCGAGTTCGAAACGCTACCAACAAGACTGGTTTCGTGCCATCTAACTACGTGGAGAGGAAGAACAGTGCAAGAAAAGCCTCGATCGTCAAAAACCTCAAAGACACTTTAGGTAAATCCTAATTTTTTGTTGGTGATGTCACTGCTCCAAGTAAGAGAGAGTGCGTGTGCGCGTGTTGGTTGTGTGTGCTGGGTTAATTCTGAAACCTGTCCAAAATTGTGTTATACCCTGGAATTCACGTAATATAAATCCCATTTCATATTTGTCCATAAAAGTACATGGTGTAACGTTTGCACATTGTTTAACTTGTTCCCTGCTTTACCTTAATTGTATAATACATTATTTAGATACTGAGTGAAAATGCATTCGCAAGGTGTCGCTGGTAGAAGTATTTATATAAAACGCTAAAAACGATGATCATTGAGAATATAATATTTATTGTTATTTACCTATTGTCTTATGGTTTTATCTCAGTGTGAATGTCAGACCAAGGAATGGTCTTAACTATCTGCTTCTGAATAGTAAAAAGGCAAAATACTGTCCTCAGGCCCTCAGTCGATCCAGAAATAGAACAAAGTGGTAGAATATTGATGCAGGAATGGATTTAAAAAAAAAATTGACACTTTCATTTAGTGTCAGGCTGTGGAGAGAAGGTGAATGGTTAACTGAAGTCTTGATGTTCAGTTCAAGCGTGTGTGTGTGTGTGTGTAGCAGGGCATTTCCTGTGCTGTCTTGACTACGGTGATACTAAGAGTGATGCAGGAAGACTCATTGTTGTAGCAAAACCCCAGATCTTTCACTTGTGAATCATCTCACAGACTGTAGCTCGCTGCGAGTGAAATCTAAGTGGATTTAGGTTTTGCATTGTTTCAGGTACGCTACACGTTTGTGAGGTTGTTTTTGTTCTGTTTACCTTTTAGGTAAATGGAGGAGAGTAATCATTACCTGTAAAATGTTTATCTTTTTAGCTTGTTTGCAGCCACATTCTATTGTTTTAATTATTGAAATAATGTTAATTGCTCATTTGAATTTAGTAAATACACAAACATTTAAGTTAAAGTTACTGCTATAATTTTAATTAATCTTGTTTAATTAGAACTGAAGCCGTACATTTTACTTGTCAGAGTGTCTGTACTACTATAAGTGACTGTACTGTATTTGGCTCAACAACATAAACGAGATGGTCACCACTTCAGAAGTATTTCAATGAACAAAATTTACTCAATTGTTACTCATGTTAATGTAGCAGCAACCATCCTTACAAGTAACATGAGGTCAACCCAAAAGCATAATTAAAAAAAAGACAATGTTTGCGATATAAAATGCAATGTTTGGCTAAACGGAAATACTCTCTCTCCACTATATGAATGAGGATTATAATAAACGACCAACTTAAATTGCAGAAACAATAATATTCAGTATTCAATTATTAAAACAGCAGAAACAAACAGTGGTTTTTGCACGGCATCATAGGACCGTCGTTTTTTCAGTGTTTTATGCCACTCTTTCAGACATATCAACTTATGTCTGAGAAAGTGGCACAAACTGTTGTACACACTTGTACATACACATATGTACTAGGTGTGTGTATGTGGCACATTTTTACACATGCACATACCGCTACACGTGTATAAGTGGCCTTTTTCAAAAGTAGCAGTAAGCATTTTTATTGCTACTGTTTTTGTCTTTGAAAAATACAAAGCCAAAATCTAATAAAAGAAATACTAAAAAACTGTATTGTACAATTTAATTGTATTTAACTTGTATACATATCGTTTCTAGTTTCAGTTTATTTTTACTATTTTAAAGTACAGCAGATTTTGAGTGCTCTTTTTGTTTCCAGTTTTTTTTGTCCAAGATTTTACATATTAAAAAATTTCGGCAGTTCCACTTGTGTTCCGACTGATGATTCCGAGGCTCGGCTACGCTGCTGATGGGGCGGTTTTCGACACAGGAATGTGTTGCGTAGTGTCAGGAGATGAGGAGCACAAAGAAGTGGAGATTGAAAGATTAGCTCATCATGTTCTTGTTGAGACTAGACCTCATGCTTGTCACGGCTGAAGATCTCAGAGACCCCTGAGCCAGAGTGGAAGCACTGTTGACGGGAAATAAATGCATCCTAGTGTAAAGGTTCCCCGGGGGTCTTGGCTCATGCATCAATTTATGAACGTTAAGGTCGATTTAGGAGAGTTCCTGAATGATGCTGTGAATAATTAAAGTTAGCGGTGCGGAGTTTGTTAAATGCTGCACGTTTAGGTTTTCTGAAGCAGATGTTTGACAGGATAAGGGCCGGAGGTGTGTGCTGATGTCTCCATCATTGTCTTTCTGTGTGTTTGGAAAGCGACTGCTTTTGTTTTTTCGAACTGCTGGAGAGTGTTTTATGTGTTTGTGCAGAACTTCTTTGTGTGGTTGGTCTTTTCATTTCTTGTGTTTACGGTGCATTCTGACCGGTACACAGAGTTCTGGCCAGGACTCAAGTGGTTTCATTAGCCAGAGTAGCTATTTTCAACCGGGTTCTTAAATGAAAATCTTTTTTATTTTCAGAATTTAATACATTTCTGCCGTATCGAGTGGAATTACAGGTGATTTCTAACTAAGTTTGTTGTGCTTTGTTTAGCAATTAAGATTATAACCAAAACGTAAAAACTTTTGTTTGATTAATTTATCCTGATGCACAGACACAGCCCAGTCAATTATTCAGGAAAAAACATGATCTATTTCTGTATATTTTTGATTTAATAATCTTTAATGAGGTCATTATGGCTGGATCTGGTTCAAGTTCTGGCCTCCAGCATTGTGTGTGCGCGCGCTATTGTATAGTTCTTCTCCGGTAGATGAACTACTAGTTATTCACTATTTGATATTAAAAATACAGTTACATGTCAATTTCAAGCTTCCTTAAATGTACATCTCACAATTATGTGATCAATTGTACATTCATTGCACAAAATAAAACAAATGGCATAATTGTTTTGTTATTACTGTGTAAACATTCATTTTTGTTATTGCTGTTGTTCTGTTTCCACATTATGAAACACAGCATGTTTAAATCTTCCTCGCTACATATTAGCTGGTCTTGCTATTTATTTTGGATAGAATTGTGTGTATTATAGCACGTTCACACTGCAATTCTTCTTACGTTAAGGAAGGAGTTACATGGTACAGTCTCTTTTTCTATCAACGAGTGAATCAGAAGAAATCGGGTTAAGTTTCTGCTCTTCTGCTGTCCCAGTGTGTAGTGTATTAAAGACATTTAGTTGAAGTTAAGTTGGTGAAAGGTTTTTTTTGTATGTTTTTTTTGTATTTCATTACTATATGACTGATTTTATTTTAAATTGTTTTAATTGTGAGACATTAATTATCAGTTTTTATGATTCACTGTCACACACACACACACAAAAGTTCTGAAAACTGCGATTTAATTGTTTGCTTTTTCAGCTCAATAAATGGTTTCAAAGTTTTTATAAATGGGTAACATTTTCTTTTCTTTGCAACAGCGATTGTTATTGGCAGGTGAGACAATAACACATGCTAAAATAAATAACACCTTTAAAAATGTACATTTTATATAATACAACATTGCATTTGAAAATTAAGTTGTAACCAGACTTAAACGGTGTAACTCAAATGCTGTTCTTTGTGTTAGTTTCTTATCATTCAATAATCTTTTTTTGAACATAAATTCATAGTGGATGTTTTTGTTTTCTTGGGCATTTATGTGGTGTTTTTTTGAGATATAATTGAGACTTCAGTAGTCAGGACTGCCTGATTTACCATAGGGCATATACATAGTGTGTGTGTGTGTGTAGGAAGGTGGACTTTCAAGGATAAGGGAGGGATTCATTCCCATTGGCTCTTGTGGTCACATGGTCGGGCAGTTTGATTGTGCAGGCAGTGAGCAGCTCACTCGCAAGTGGGTGTTTCGCATGGAATAGCTGCACAGCTGCAGTAGAAAGCGCTGAATTGCCGGGATAGCCCAAAATGGATATGGCTAACCTCTTCAAACACTTCTTTCGTGAGTTTTTCTCTCTACTTTTTTCTCTAGTCACTAGTTGTGAGCGTTGATTTAACTAGAGTGTGGGGAGTTGTTGGATTAGGGAACTTAAAAGACGTTTCCTCCTCTGAGTTGGGTGGAAGTATGTAAGCAAATCCTCAACAACCCCCGCCACACACGCACACAGTGCCCGTACTCCCTTTTTTCACAAAGACATGTTCCTTTTAACAACTGGAGCAGCTTTTCTGTTGTTTGGTCTTACATTAGTTTTTTTTATTTTCTTTTTTTTTTTTCATCGTTCTCCTCGAATGTCTGTCGAGCAGCTGGTCGAGCAGTGCTGTGAAAAGCCTGTAATTGCACTTCTCACACAAACACACACACACACACACACACACACACACACACACACACACAGCAATCATTGCGGTGTTAAAAAATGTGACTTGTCCTTTTTCACTTGGATTCTTCTGTTACACTCAACAGGAATGTTCATTCCCAGCACCGTTCTTCCGCGTTTGAAAGCAAAGTTCTTTCTCAGTCAGATGATGGTGGTGTTTTTTTGTCGTTTGAGGGTCAGCTCGTGGGGGTTTCCTCCGAGGGCCACAGTAGAGCAACATCAGCTCGAGTCGAACACTGAAAGCATTGTATCATCATTGCCGGCTTGGCTGATGGATGAAACCCGTATCTCTTCTGGGAGAGCTGCTGGGCGAATATATCATTACCTTTCACTGCTGCCAGATCCCTTCTGGATAGACTGACGTGCTTCAGAGGCCTGATCTGCTCCATTTCTGCAGACTGTTTGTTTAATTTGTATGGTTTGTGGATCCTGTTCATATTAATGAAGGATTCTTGCCTGGCGTAGAGACAAAACTTTTAGCAGAGCCATTCAGAAGATGTTTGAAACATCTGGGTTTGAATTTGTTCCAAAAGTGTCTTAAGGATAATATACAGTTGATTCCTGTTTATTGCGTCTTTGGTTAATTGTAGCAGCACGATACATAAGCCTAAAGCTGTTCACTTATTTGGGACAAGCTTTGGCTTCAAGGGGAAAAAGAATATTAAGTGGAAAAAGTGTCAGTGTTTACCACTGTGAACACAGAGCTGAAAGTGCTCGATTTCATCAGAACAACAGTTTCCTGCTCTTGTAGGAACATATCATACTGATCTGTAATCAGTACAGTATTACCATACACAGAATTTACCACACAAAATGAATGAATCCGTTTGGAGTGACTCATCACTCATGCATGGTGTTCAAGTTATTAACTAGCATGAAAACGGCAAGTGAATGTGGAAATATAAAGTTTTTGATATATGTATAAGTTTGTATATGTATATACACAATATATGTGAGTAGAATATTGTAACTTTCTTGGTGTTTACTGTCTCTTTTCACTTGTTGTTCACTCTCTACTGATAGCGGAAGTGTTCTAATTTAAGAGCAATTTCTCTTCAGATCCTTGGAGCCTGTGAGTAAAGAAGTGAGGAAACCGGATTGTTGGCTCATTGTAACGTCAGCTCATCCGTCTGTTTTTCCACACTTCCCACTTTGCAAATGTCCACTGACTCTTCCTCTGTGGTGGAAAAGATAGCAAAGCTTAAGAGAGGGACTGTTCTTGCATCCTCACGCACAAGACCGGAAGTTCTGACTGCTGGTGGAGCTCTCAACATAAATGCTCACACCATGGCAGATATACAATGAGAGTTATTTATACCCACACACGTTGTCCGAGTACCTGCAGTGAAAATGGGTGGAAATCATTTTCGTGGCCCAGTTCGGGTCTTTTTGTGAGGAGTGTGCATGTTCTGCTTTTCCTGAAGGTCTGTAGTTTGTGCACAGTTCACATTGTCCATTGCAGTGAGTGGGAGTGTGAATTTGTGTGTGTGTCCTGCTCTCTGATTGGTTGGCCACCAGGCCGGTGTGCCCTGCCTTCAGGACCAGAGTTGCTGAAATTGCTTTTAGGTCCCTTAAACCCATAAATGGAAAAGGATTTTTTGGTAATCCATTACATTTTCTTTTCAGATTCATTTTTGGTACTGAGGAAAGTGTGACGCTCTTCACAACAGTTGAATAAATGGAGCCATGTTCACGTGACTTGAATTGCATCAAATAAATTTGGTGTTACCAAAGTTACTCAAAATAATATTTAAAAAAAAAAATTACACTACCCCGGTGGGGCCAGTGAAAATGACTCGATAAAAAAAATCTAATTTTTCATTTTTTATGTTAAATCGTTTCGCTCGCTAACTACCGCTAACGCGTTATGTGGTCTTATTGTGCAGCGAGTTTTTGGTGCTCCGCCTCCGCGGTCACTACTGCCGAGACCCGCGGCTCCGCCTGTGCGCGCGCTCCGCGGTAAATACATGTAGCGATTCCCTCACGAATGATCTCGTTAAAACTGGGCATCAAAAACGAAAAGCGAGATTAAATGAAGCAGCGCGGGTGAAAAAAAAACTGCAACTGCTTCGCGATAATTTGTTAAAAGAAATGTTTGTTAAATCACGAAACGCTAACGCGTTTATATTTATTCTTTTCACTATGCAATAACGACACACTTTACTAGTAAACCATAATACAATGGCCAAACTACTATCATGAATATTACCCGAAGAACAGCGTTGATGTCCATCACATTCAGACGCAGTCTCATCACAGGAAGTGATCCTTTTGTCCAAGATTTCAAACGTCTAAACACACGTTTGAAATAATTTATTTGATGGTTTTTAATAAAAATATCCAGACACTCTGGGAGTTAGATTAAATTAAAATATAAATTAAAATATATTTTTGTATCTCCAGTTATTTGGTGTTGTTGTTGTTGTTGTTGTTGTCGTCGTCATTGCAAAATGATTTTTGCATTTTTTTTGTAAGGTCAAAACCTTTCGCAGTTTAAATCACTCTTTTACTTTTACTCTTGCAGTTGGACGATAAACGTTCTTTTATTATTGATGTTTTTCAACTGATACTGATTATTCTGAACAGAGCAAACCAGACACTGCAGGGGAACTATATGACAAAACACTTAAAAATTGCAAACTTTTTAAGATTGGATGCAGAATAATTTGTGCAGCAGCTCAGTCAGTAGAGCTGGGGTTGGAAACACCAGATCATGGGTTCGATTCCCAGGAAAAACTACAATTTTTACAAATCTTAACACATTTTTAATTAAATGAAAGTTGCTTTGGATAGAAGCATCTAACTGACAGTAGGATGTAAAAAAAATCTGTGCTGTATTGGGCCCAAGACACAAAAATGTTTTCCAATTGGCACCACTGAACTAGGTGACATGTTTTTTTCCTTCCTTCCTGAAACGAGAGAAATTGAGGGAAAGCAAAAGAGAATATGAAAAGAAAAATTGAAAAACAGAGAATTGCACTTGTTCTGTTTTTGATCAGTTTTGCTGCACTTTGCACTAAACCTACATTAAACAAATTAAATGATTTTCATGTTGTTCAAGCTAGAATGTTTTTTTTTGCTATTATTGGGATAAATACACAACGCGTCGACCTGGGCCAGTGGTTTTGATATTCGGGCCAGTGAACCTTAAAAGTTACTGGAAAATTTCCCTTATTGTCTACCCCTGCGTACTGTTAGTAATTATTTAAATGGGTATGATGCCAAACAGAAAATTGTAGTGTCGAACCCTTGCTGTTATTGAGACTCTTGTGAAGTTATGAAGATTTTTCTGATTTCTTTTAATTGTATAAAATGCAATATTGCATCCCTTGGCCTCATCTAATATTGAAAGATTTTCTCTGGTTTTCACGTCAACAAGTTTCTCGTGGCATTCACTTTTTATTTAGATATAATTCTTCTATTTGTTTTTGTTTGTTGGCATGAATTTCATAAAAAAACACAGACAACAATAAAGAACAGTGTAACAAAGATGAGGAATAAGTGATCTATGTCAGGAAATCCGTGAAAGGGAAAGTCTTGTGGGAAGAACAAAGCTTTAGGTCTTATTTGTAGCACTCGCACATTTTGTCAGGCCAAATATGCACATACGTACAATTCTTGCTAAAATGGTTAAGTACATGACTGCTACATTTATAGACACAAAGTATCAGTTTTCTTGAACTACATAGTCTTCATTACTGTTCTAAGGCCTATATATACTTGGGAATTCAGGAAAGTACCTATTTTCACATTCAGGAAACATACCATGGATTCATACAATGTGTTTTTCTTTTTTTTTCTTTCTACCAGCTCCGCCTGCAAAATCACATACCAGAATACACAGACATCCTTTATCATTGATGTGTTTAATCCAGCGAGAAACCGACACAAACCTAAACGTATCTGCTTCAGATTCTCATACCGTTGGCAATTCTCAGGCAGACGTGCACTAGCATGTCCACAAATGGTGCAATGAACGTTCCAATTATTGCTCGTAAAGAACACGTTCTCTTCCTGCTCACGTTTACCACGTACCCATCTCTTCCCCTGTCAATTGGGAAAAGAAGGGTCAGTCAGAAGTCACGGTTTGAGACTTTGTCTGAATCCTTGACCTGCTTGATTTGCATTACAAATACACAAAGCAGAAAAAATGTCTTCTGGGTGGATTTATCAGAACCTCAGTTGGGCCTTGGAAAAGCTTTATGTTGCCGTTTGGTTAACCTTTGACCTGAGTGAGCATAAAGTTGTTTCGAGTGCTTTCCTTGTCAGTTAGGTAAGCATGAATCTTGCAGGTTTCTCTTGTTTCTTGGTCATGGTCAGATTTTGCTTTTGTTATATGAGGAGTCAATAAATGTACAGATATGGAATCTCACACTTAGATAATACTCTTTAGAACTTTATTGTTGGCAACCAGCAACGCTGTAAACTAATTTGTTATTGCTCTGTCGTAGAAGGAATGCTTGGTAAAGTTCTGTAAAGTAAACATGCTTTTGGATCCTCTTAAACAGAAAAATTTGAACTCTGATTGGATGCAGCTGTCTTGATGCATAGAATCAAACCTCAATGTTCCTCAAAAACATAGTAGCTCTAGGTTTCTATTGGAGCTAAAGGACCGTCACAAAATTTCTCGCCTCCCCTGTGTTAACCTTCACTTTTGTGCGTCTACTTCAGATTCTTTTTTTTTTAGCATTACTGTAATCCCTCGTTTATCGCGGTAGATACGTTCCAAGCCCGACCGCAATAGGTGAATTTCCGTGAAGTGGAGGAACAATATTTACATATTTACTTAACACTTATTCAGACTTTTAAAACACCTTATTCAAGTAGTAATCTTTATTAAAGTGGGTTAGGGTTAGGGTTAGCGTCGTCCCCGCGGAGATATTCATTTTCAAAGGGTGTGAACTGGAGGATCGGGCGCAGACAAGGTGAGGGGAGACGGCCGACATACCGATTCGCTTCGCCGTGGTGAGACGCGTCCGGCGGTGGTCCGTCTCGAGGCACTGTGAGCATCCTCCGCCGAGATACAGTCGGGAAAAAATGAGACCGCGAATATACGTAATAAAGAAAACAAATCCGCGAAATAGTGAATCCGCGATAGTCGAACCGCGAAATAGCGAGGGATTACTGTATTTATATACAACTGACGCTGGGATTAGAGCATTTTGCTGCTAATATCAGGCTGGCCTGAATTTACTGCATGCCCTGTGTCCGCCAAAATAACAGCGTGATAAAGTATACGTAGTGTTGCAAAATTAGATTTATGTTAAATGAAAATGACATCATGACCTGTATTGTTTCCTTAACCTACATGTGATCATCATACAACTTGTTATATTTCTATATCATTGGGTTTGTGTGAAGAGTGAAAAACACTTATAGAAGAGCTTGCCCCCTTGGCGCAGAAGAACACCACACACAGTCATTGCGTCCCTTTAAACAACTGAAACGCTGTAATGATGTGTTATTCATGAATGAATTAATTTTGAGTCATTTCAGAGAGAAATTTGTTCATTTTGTGTTGATTGTTTATGGTAACACCGTACTGATCCCAAATCTATTTGATCCATGCATGCAAGAGCCAGAAACTGTTGTTCTGAAGAAGCCGAATATGATGAGCAGTAGTGTGTTCAGCTTCCTCTTCACAGACTTTATGGCGACTTGGGCCTCTCACGCATTTTGTGGCCCTTTTAAGTGGAATAAGGTTGGCCCTATTAAGTGGAATTTTGGTCCAAATAAGTGAACACATTTTGACTTTTAACCATTTTCAACCAGAATCGACTAAAGTAATAGTGTTGTGCTGTATGTAATGAATTAGAATGTGTTGTGTTTTTGGATCATTTATTGTTTACCACAAAAACAAGGACATTGAAATTAATTCAAGCATTTAATGGGACGAGACACACAGCAAGACATACTGGAGTTTTACTTGAGTCAAGACTTTGTGTGTTTACCTGAAGCAAACCCATATTTTCTGAACACTGCTGTGAGCAGACATTAAGATTCTGATATAAGTTTATGGTAACTTTTAGTTCACTTTGATGGAATGTCTTTGCCGTTGCATTTATAAAATTGCCAGGGAAAGGCTAATGCCTGTTGGCTATGGACCTAAGTTTTGTACAAAATAGGTACAAGTTATATTCAGAATGACCTCTTGGCCATTTGGGTGCATCAAAACTCCTCAAGTTTGATTGACAATGCAAATTCAATTCCATACTTGGCCATGTACAATCTTTCATTGAGTTATCTAAGTGATGAAAGGTGGGAGGAATGTGGGGCTTATGTTGTATAATCTGTAAGTATGGGAAAAGCATGACGTGATTAGTAAGAATTTGACAGCGTTGGAACTGGAGCGGTACTGGTGTTTATGTAAAGGAGACATTGCTGAAGCAGATGGGAGATGTTAGCTACTGTACCCATCAGTGTGAAACACTGCACTGTAATATGTGTTTGAACAAGTTCCCTGTTCATTCATTCCCTGCCTGTTGGTGCTCGCTTAAAACTACAATGCTCATTGGCTTCAATGGTAATCCCGACAAGAATTAAATATTAAAATTAGGCGGTTGAATTGAAAGGTTTTTCGTGGAATGTATTATTATGGCATTATTATATTAAACTCAAGAACTTAAGGAAGCTATTTTCAAAAGCAATGACATCAAAGAATATTGGATGTTATAAAAAAAGGAATCTTATTAGTAAGAGGTCCAAGACAAATGGTGCAAATAAACTCAAAAGGTGGCGGAACATTCTGGACAAAATTTGAAAGTCGTGGAAATGAATTTGCAATCTGGTTAATCTGGCCGTGTGGGTGTGTGTGTGTGTGGTGTGTAAACCAGGGTGAAGTGGATGCAGATTGGCTGCCGCTATTTCATCGGGCAATTGGTGTGCGTGTGCATTTTGTGTGTTCTGTAAGACAACCTGGAGTGTCTTGAAAGGTGGCGAAAAAAAATTGAATGATAATGTTATTTATTTATTTATTTTATAACTGTAAAGCACACTTAAAATTCTTCAAAATGTTTAAAATTTGACTGTGCACCTTATAATCCAAAAATATAATGTGTTCTTTATATGTGGAAAAACGATTAGGAAATAGACGTTAAATAATGGTGCGCCTTATAACCAGATGCGCTTTATAGTCCGAAAGATGTGGTAATCAGTGAAATTGAGGAGGAACTTTTAATAACAAATTAATGATATGTTAATTTATTGTGGAGAAACACTCAAAACAAATTTACAAAAGCCTGTCAGTCAGACGCTGTATAGGAATGTGGTTGATCTGCCCACTATGCTAATCTAAAATTGATTTCTCCAATTGACTTTTCGAGATACTTTGCATTTGCTTTTTGAGTTTTTGTTCGTTTCTTGCATCAAAGCGAATGCAATTTGATAAATATTTTTTAAATGTATCTGTGTTTTTGCTCCACAATAATAACTGCGAGTTAGAATTCTCCATATTTGTGCAAATGTACACTATTCTTCCAGTCATATAATTCTATCAATTTCCTTTCCAGGAATTGGGAAGGTGAAAAGGAAAACAGGCATGCGTGAAACAGCTTCCAACTCGGACACAGACTCCTACGCAGACAACGGTGAACGTCTTTATGACCTGAACCTCCCTGCGCATGTCAAATTCAGCTACACGGCGGAGCGAGAAGACGAGTTGTCGCTGGTTAAAGGCACTAGAGTGATAGTCATGGAGAAATGCAGTGATGGCTGGTGGAGAGGAAGCTACAATGGCAATTCCGGTTGGTTTCCATCCAACTATGTAACTGAAGATGCGGATGGATCTGCAAGCAACGACTCTGCCGGCCTCTCTGAGAAATTAACTGCGGTTGTTCACAGCGCCAATGGCAACAGAGTTCTTCATACTGTACAGGCGCTCTACCCGTTCAGTTCAGGCAACGATGAAGAGCTTAATTTTGAGAAAGGAGAAGTTATGGATGTTGTGGAAAAACCAGAGAACGATCCAGAGTGGTGGAAGTGTCGCAAGGCCGATGGCCAAGTGGGGCTTGTACCAAAAAACTATGTTACTGTGTTGCAAGAATCACACAACTCTGCGAGCATGGCTGGACCACCTACACCTGACTGTGACTACATTGAGCCATCCTCCAGTGGACGTTTTGCTGGAAAGCAGTGGTACTATGGGAGAGTGACGCGTCACCAAGCAGAAGTGGCTCTCAATCAGAGAGGAACAGAGGGCGACTTTCTCGTTCGGGACAGCGAGTCTTCGGTAAGTTCTTATTTAGCATTTCATCGAGAAGACGCAAACAACAATCCTGGAGATAGGGCAGTTACATATTTGCAAAAATTAAACAAGGTACATCAGGCCTTACCATGAACTGCCCTCCAAGGTTACAATATTAATTCATATTTTAGTGTATTGGGGTGTATTCAGACCTGCGTTGTTTGGTTTGCTTGAAACTAATTTTCTGCTGTGGTCCAGACTGATAAGAGACCACATCTTCCGATTAGTCTCGGTTTGGTTCTTGGTTCTTTGTTACTAAACAAACTCTATGTATCGAGTTTTTTTTATTTAATTTATTACCAATAATTTATCATTTTTAAATTAATGTTTGTCTGAATTTACAGATTAACTTCCCAAGTCGGGGTACCACTGTTTTGCTAATACGCAGCATGAAGTTGCAGTGTAATAGAGATTGTTGGTATAAAAGAGTGAGTTATAGCAAGCCAAACTAACATTTTAAACCTCCACAGAGACTCTTTTTTTGAAAAACATTTTCTAGTTGCGCTTTCTGTGTGTTTTCCACATCGCCGTAATACTTATACAATTCACCAGACGTAATTATACTGAAATATTTTGACAGATTGTTGAGCTGAGTGAAACGCAAATTTGTTCCGTAGCAGAGATAAAGTTTACAGATAAGGCTTACCAGATTATCAGAACCTCTGCCGTTTTTCGAAAGAATTTACAGATTTTGTTCATTCTCTTTTGTCTGAATAATCGTGCTTTAAAAAAAATGTGTTCTGGCCTGATACACCTTCACTAACTAACTTTCACTCATCTAATCTGGTCTTCAACAAGACATTTTTAAATTGACACTTTTTTTTTTCTTCCCCTTTGTATTTTTCTAGCCAAATGACTTTTCAATATCACTGAAAGCGCAGTCCAAAAACAAGCATTTTAAAGTCCTGTACAACATGAAGGACAGTCTGTACTGCATCGGACAACGCAAGTTCAGTACAATGGAGGAGCTGGTGGAACACTACAAAAAGGCGCCCATCTTTACCAGTGAACAGGGAGACAAACTCTACCTGATCAAGGCCTTGGCAGCCTCTTGATCCTAGTTGGAAGGTAACGAACTTCAAGTGGAATATCTAGCATGGGAATATCAACCATTCCGTGGAAGAGAAAGTACAGAGGGAGATCAACTACAGACTCTGATTTGTTGTTCTGTAATCCACTCAGATTTTGTTCACCCCATGTATCAATTTCAGATGAGTAGGTCGTAGGTGATGCAATGTGTTTTGATGTCAACATGTATTAGAATTCAAAAATAGGTCTTCTTTTGTAATATATAAATATATTCTTTCCAGTTGTTTATCGCACACAACTATTTAGCCAATTATCTTCCCTGCCAATTTATTCTGACGATCTTTGCTCAAAAGTTCTTGCGCACTTTCTGCTTACATAACCTGAAACCCCGACATTAGAAAATGCCAAGTTGTTTTATGTATCAGAACTGTTACTAATCAATATTTTAAAAACTGGAGACATTTTTTTCTAAAATTGACATTAGGACATTTCATTTTGGGATTACACTTAAACTTGAACACGGATTAGCCAGTAGATTCAATCGTGTGTTATGGTAATGAAATAATGCGTCAGGAATTGTCTAAGTCCATTCTGTCCGTGTCTGGGGCTTCATCCTGTCAGACGTCAGTCTTGGTGTTTCATTCACTAGAACTTGAAATTTAGCTTGTTTGCTCAATCTGAAAGAATAGCCTCATTCCGAGTCCTTGTAATACCAACTGTCTTTTCTGACAAGGATTTATCTGAAACGCGCAACGCTCCAAATGTTTAAGATTGATAGGAATCTCAGTGAAATCTGGAGTGGTTTTCCTTTCTGTCATTCAGCGTGGAGACGTCATGGGTTTTGAAGAAGAATCCATCTGATGCAGGTTGGGATCCCTTGCTTCCTTTTGCAGTATTTTACATGCGTAGATAAATCTCTCAGTTGGACGTTCCGTTGAAGATCTGATATGTAAATCTGAGCAGGACGTTTGGAGCAGCCAGTGCCACAGAAAGAACATGCATCTTTTTTTTTTATTTGGAAAAACATGAGATGAAGATCTGGGCTTCTTCCAGGAGACTGTGGCTATGACTATGATTACTTCCCCGTCTGTTTGGATCTGGCTTAGACAAAGGCAACTGGGATTTATTTTTTTATTTTCCAGTGCGAGTACATGGAAAAACGGTTTGAACCGCTTGGAGTTTGACAGCACGTATCAAGAATGGAATGGGAATATGAGATTTCTATCAATCTGTTAAAGCTCAAAGTAGATTTGTTCTTTAAGGACGACTCTTCTCAGCTGGTTTTATCAAATTTAGTCAAGATCTTGACTGGATGTTAGCTTTTCATCTCTGCGGTTGACGGCTGATTTCAAACTTCTGCTCTCGCCACACGGTTTCTTTTCAAAATGTGCCTTTGTATCGCTTGAACCAGAGTTCGTTGCATCACTACCACATTTTGGCTTGGCTGACTGATCGTTTTGCATGTCCGCAACAGATCCCTGATATGTGATGGATTTTGAGCGTGCCCTGGCCATGCAAACGCCATCCGACTTCCTGACTACAGTGGCCTTACTCCGTCGACACACTTGCTTCATCTGAGATGGATTAGGAATCTCAAAGTGCCATGCTGAAGAGCTCTGCTTAATCACCACACCCTAGGAGTTCTCGTGAAGACTTTTATTAACTCGGGCCGGGCTGAGAACAGAACTCTGAGGAAAGGTGGTTTGGACCCTTCTTGGGCTTTACAGCCATCTACTTTGATGTTGATCATTTGAAACATTAACGGTGTGTATTCAAGCTGTTGTGAGGATCCTGTCACAGCAGTGATTCATACTAAAAGTCCTCCGCTATGGCTAAGGGCAGTAGGCCCAGCACACATGGTGGTTGTTTGAGTAAAACTGTCCTTTTGCTGCTACAAATCTTCAGTCTGTGAGTTGAACAGTCGATCTCTCACTACCCAACAGTTTTTTTTTTTTCATGATGATTAGTGTTTGAATTTTCTTTGTGACCAAATCGCATTCAGTTCATGTTTTTCATGCAGTTCGGAGCAGACGGGAATCCAAGTTGAGCTGATCTAGTTTAAAGTCAACCAAAATAAAAGTTCTGGTTCTGGTGCAATGGAAACTTCTTTTTCTTCTTGGGATTGTTTATCTGTGCATTATGTGTATCTATGGAAGTTATTATGCTATAATGATGCATTATTGCAAACTAATGTCTGTAATTGGGATCACATTGGTAAATCGGTCTAACCTGAAGCGTCGAAAGTAAATCGCTAACCATCGTCTTACCTTCTCCATTCTGAGATTTCAGTTGACTAATGCCATTTTTTTATTTCTGTGGTGCCTTCATCCCATAGTGGATCGCGGCACTTGGATTGTCTATTTGAGCGACCTTGGTGGATTCATTGGGCTGAATGGACTGTTGCATGACTGATCCTGGACCAGCTCTCATGCTTGTTTTGTGTGTGTGTCCGTGCACGGGACAGGGATGCTGTGAAAACGACTGTAGCTGTATCTCGCCGTCTGTGAAGATGAAACTCTTCCGTATGTAACAGGAGTCTATTAGATTGTAAAAAGAAAGAAATAAACAACTTGAAACTGCTCTGTGTTGCTGTGGTGGAGTCGGAATTTTTAGATTCTTTGCATTTTGCATGAATGTGTAGGGATAGAATTTACCAATATAGATTTTATATAGTTTATTTAATTATTTTTTTTTTAACTCCTGAAATGGTTTAAAAAAAACGCAGATAAGAAACTTGGAGATACCTTGAATTTAGAAAAAATACAAAACTTAATTTGAAATGCCAAACATTTTTAGACAATATATAAAATGCAAGGGGCAGCACGGTGGCGCAGTGGTTAGCGCTGCTGCCTCACAGCAAGACGGTTCCGTTTGACACTTGAGGTGTGAGTTCGAGGCCGGCCGGGGCCGTTCTGTGTGGAGTTTGCATGTTCTCCT
>MU204244.1:76762-125377 GCA_017309775.1 Paedocypris sp. Pulau Singkep
CCAAAAACATGCGTTTCAGGCTAATTGGAATTGGAAAATTGACCACATAGGTATGAGTGAGTGTGTGAATGTGTTTGTCTGTGTGTCTCGCTCTGCGAATGGTTGGCCACCAATCCAGAGTGTGTATCCCGCCTCCGGCCCTAAGACGCTGAGATAGGCGCCAGCTCCCCGCGACCCTGTAAAGGATGAAGCGGTAGAATATGACTGATGACTGACTGATATAATATGCACAATAATGGAATCGATAGGGAAAATAATCTTGTCACATGCTGGAAACAAGTAGTAGAAAAACAAACCTTTTAGTTGTATATTTATTTATATTAAAAAATAAATATAAAATATAAAAAGTTGACCTCACAATTGTATCAACAAATATCACTAAAGAATTTTGGAACTTTAGAAGTGTATGGATGGGCTAGTATTAAACTGACTTGACGGCTCCCTCATGTGGCCAAGTTTTTCGTTTGCATAAAAGGTAACTCCTAACTTGTGAGGTTTTGTGTGGTATTTTTATTTTTAGTGAGCAACAAAAGTCGATTTATTTTAGGCAATTTGTAAGTCTCACAAATGTATCAACAAAAATCACTTAAGAATCACTTATAGAGCTACTGTATTTCTATTTCTGAGCCACTATTAAACTGGCTCTACTGCTGCCTCGTGTGGCCAAGGCAAAAAACTAATCTGTTGGCATAGCAAGCAACTCCCGATTTGTGAGATTTTGTGCGGTATATATATTTTAGTAAGCAATGAAAGTCCATTTACTTATTTCAGGCATTGTGTAAGTCTCACAAACGTATCAAATATAACTAAAGAACTACAGAATTATTTTTATACCTCTTGCCCACTATAATGCTTGTTTTGGTTTGATTTATTTTTAATGTAGGCAATTGGCCCATTGTACACATGTATCAATGAGTATATTTTGCTTGAGAGAATAATAAAAATGTGTAATAAAAAGAATGGCAACTAAAAATAATACTGGCTCGACTGCGCCCTCAGGCGACCATTGCGAAAAGGTCTGCGAATGTGTCAATCAGTAACTCATTTTGTGAGGATTCTATTGTTAAACAACACCAAGTACAGGACAACTGAGGACAGACTGAAGATGAAAAGTTCAGGAAAAATTAGCACTTAACATACTAATAACATCATCAATATTGCTTCATCACATTAAAAAAGGTTTATTTGAAGTTGCATAATGAACTGATTCATGTTTATGGAATAAACAGTTCTAAGAAAGGAATGTTTCACTCGCAGTCCAACACTCACAAAAAACAGGACGCGTGTTTCCTGAGTAAATATTAACAAAACCACATTCTTCGATCAGCTGAAAAAGAGAAAAGAGCTGGAACACTGATTATTCAGCTCTACGGAAGTATTAGCAAGAGATCGTCATGCTTCTGTGCCATTTGGCCAATACTAATTCGAGTAGTGCATAATTAAACATGCATAAATGAGGCGACTAGAAATGAAAGCTCCTCCCACTCGCATTAACTGTGTCTATGTTTGTCTTCATGATCAGTGTGAGTGCTACAGCTACAGTGGTGCACAGATTAACCAGTCAATCAAATGAACTGTCTGGATTCGGATCTCAAAAGTAAAGTCTGTCCGAAACGGCCCCAGGAAGATGAGTCATGATCTGCATGCGGATCCACCAGTGTGGCTCCATGGGATTGTAACGCGTGTACGGCCTCTTGGACATGACGGCGTCCTGGATGTCCTCCAACACGGGTTCTATCTCTCTCTGCCCGCTGCCACAGTATGAGCGCATGAGCGCCATGTACTGCTCAAAGTGAGCCTTCCCGTAGTCCTCCTGAACACCAGGGGGCGCCTCCTTCCAGAGCTTGTCTGCCGTCGACGTGACAATGTCCCTAGTTAGGATCCCCGTGGCCACTATGAAGTTTCCAGGCTCGATGACGCTGACTTTGACGCCCCATGACTTCATCTCGTACCTCAGGCAGTCTGAAAACGCCTCTACTCCGTATTTGGAAACGCAGTACGGAGAACGGAGAGCATTTCCCATTCGTCCGTACATGCTAGCAATGTTCACCACACGGCCTGGAACAGAAATGGAAGAAAATGTGCTTAAGTGTGTTTGTGTGTAAGCTCTCCAAGTCCAGGTCTAAGTGTGTGTTACCTTTGGCCCGGCGGATGAGAGGCAGAAACGCTTTGGTGACGCGGATG
The DNA here is from genome assembly GCA_017309775.1 of Paedocypris sp. Pulau Singkep. Lineage (NCBI taxonomy): Eukaryota > Metazoa > Chordata > Actinopteri > Cypriniformes > Paedocypris > Paedocypris sp. Pulau Singkep. Next base: position 78,947 of record MU204244.1, read on the forward strand.
GTTCCCCACAGATTGACTTCAGAAACCTGCTTGTACGTGTCCATGGTGGTGAACTCCACTTCACCGAAGGTTGAGATGCCTGCGTTGTTCACCACAGCCCACAGACCTGCACAGCCACACCATCGTTAGTGTTGTCAGATTGGCGTTGGAGGTTTGATTCTCCACCGGAGCCGGTTGGATGTGTCTCCTCCACACAAGGTTGCACGTGAGGAAAACAAACAGCACCAACCTTTCTCTGGATCTTCCAGATGTTTCCTCACAAACTCCACCGCGCTGGAGACCTGCTCCTCGCTGCAGACGTCCAGCTGCACCACCTTCAGCTTCTCGGAACACAGACTCTCCAGATTCCTGCCACCGTCTCCGTCCTTTCTCCACAAAATGTTTATGTTTGATGTTTGTTTATTTGTTTATTTATTTGTTGGATTTGATGTTGCTGTTGTGACGTGAAATTTCCCCGCTGTGGGACTAATAAAGGATTTTTCAATTCAATTCAATTCAAAAAATCATTAGTCCACAAAAAGCGCTTAAAACAACCGAGAAAGTTGTCTAAAGATAAAGCAATGAAACAAAGCATGTAGCTTAATAAATAAAATATTTTTATTCAGATTTCAGAATTGTAAATGTTGAATTATATTATAATTATACTAATTATTATTTTTAAATTATTTAAAATATGTTATGTAAATGAAACATTGTCAAACTTTTTTTCATTAACATATTGAAATAATACTTTGTGTAATAATGTTTATACTTGTATTACATGAATGAAAACAATATTATTGCATATGCATTAATGATTAGTTTTTAGAATAATATTTTAACAAACATGTTATAGTAATACAATTGTGTAAATTTAATTGATTGGAATTACATTTTCAGATTTATTTCACAATACTTGTGAAAACCTAATTGTTTTTCTGCTATTTGTCCAGTTTTTATATAGTGTATATATATTGACTATAAAAGAGAAATTATGACGTGCTTATATATCATACCTATTCATTAGACGACCATTTTTCATAACTTTAAATGTAATAAACATTTAAAACCATATATATTCACAGATATTTCTGGATTTTACAGAACTTCTCTACCTTCATCACAGTTTACAAACTGATTTAGGAAACCTTGTGAAATACATTTCATCATCTTCAGTTACAGTTTCACGCTACAGTAAACTGAAAGTCAAAAGCTCAGCCAGTGCAAGAATGGTTGAGTCATTACCTTAAAAAGACAAGCAGCAAACACGGTGAAGCCGAGCGTGTGGAAGTGCTTGGCCAAGGCAAGACCGAAGCCGCTGTCACAGCCAGTGATGAGAACAGCCTTTCCCTCCACCTGCAGCCACACCTACATTACTGCCACGCCCAGGACTCATAACAGCATGTTCAATAATAATAAAAACATATAATAAGGCGAGTCCCTAATTAATGTGCATGTAGATTAGAAGAGGGAGTCACAAAGGTAGTGTCAACCAAAATAAAACTTTTTAATTGTACAAATTAAAAGATTGTATATACGCATATTAGTGCCATTTCTGATGGAAGAATATTGAATGATTGATGGAAAAGAATGGGGCAAGTGTGGGTGTTTATGCACGCGAGTACTTAAAGTACAAGTACAGACACAATGGTATGTAGTACACTAGAAGATTAAAATAAAACACTATATATATATATATATATATATATATATATATATATATATATATATATATATATATATATATATATATATGCGCGCGCGTGTGTGTATATTAGCTGCCCTAATAACAAAATAAGCTGCAATTCACAAAAATCAGTAATATACACATAGTTCCTTATTACATATACTATAAATTAAGAAGAAAAACATGTATATAACTAGTGACTTACTAAGACGTTTTGTTAATATTATAATACTACAAAATACATATTAATCAAAATAACAAAACAAATGTCACTAGTCACCACATGCAATGAAAATATTTATAAAAAAAAAAAACACATCACTAGCCACTAAGAAATTGATAAATATTATAAAAAAAACACAAAGAAAAAAATAAGAAAACTACTTCTCTTAAAAAAAGTAAAAAAAACATGTATTTTTGTGATCAACTTATTATATCTCTTTCTCTCTCACACACACACACACACACACACACACACACACACACACACACACACACAAAGTAATACACAACAGTAGTACCAAAACTGTACAGTGTAACGCAGACGTTACGTAACACAGCCACAAGTTTACCGTTACGGTGCCGCGCGGGAGTCGAGGCATGGCCACGTACAGCACGAAGAGCGCGTACATCAGCACAATGCATTCCGTCACGCTCGCCTCCGGGAAGCCGCAGCAGCGCGCGAGCAGGTTGAGTGCGGACGGGAGGCCGAAGCCCAGAATGAGCGTCAGAAACACGGAGAACGCGAGAAGCAGCAGCACTCTCAGCAGTTGCAGTGCAGCCATCTTGAGCAACTGTTGACAACTTGAGGGGGCGGGGTCACAAGCACAAATCTCATTGTTTATGTAAGTATATGCAAAATGATGGGGGTGCGCACCAATACCGTGTAAGGGTAATCTTTTCTTCAGCCTATAAACGCCGAGCAATCTGAATTATGATCTTCGACTTCGATGGCTATTTAGAACGATCAAACTACGAACTACACACAGGAAAAAATTACATTAAACGTACGATTCCTGAAGACAGGTTTGATCTCCAGTTCTTGTCAACATTTCAATATAGTACAGTACTGTATTGATTGTTCGGTGTGCATCTCCCTTTTTTGTCAGTAGGTGGCGGAAATTAGCAATAAATGAATGTTCGTTCTAAATATCACGAGTAAAAAATATTGTTATTATGTTTATTGAAACAGTGAATTTCGTTATTGGGAATCATTCAGTCTAACATAACTAAAATGACTAAACAATTGTACAGTAACAGTGTAAACATTAGGCTTTATTTTCCAGTTTTGAAGGAATTTAATCAAAAAGAAAACAACAGAAAAATACAAAATGCTTTAAAGAACAGAGTAAATACTCTAATTGTATGGTGTCGATACCTTAACATCCGTCATAAAAGAAAAGAAAGAAAAACACTGTTCACCATTTTTTATGTTTAGTAAAGAAAAGTAAAAAGCCTAAAACAAAACATATAGTATAGACAGAAAGGTCTGCTATTTGTTATCAAATCTTGGATAATGTTAATTGTTTTACAAATTAAGGTAAATATCATATTAGTTTTAAATTGGAGCGTAATTGCTGTGCAATTTTAAGTGAAAAGATATTTTTAAGTGAAAGATATTCATAAACTGCTACATGTCTTTTAAAGCTTCAAATATTGATAAGGCAAAGGTGTAATGCATTGAGAAGCACCGGGCTTTAAGAATATACAGACATTTGGTGTGTCAATGTCTTTATACTCAATCTAGGATAATGCATATTAAAATTCACATTGTAAATAGTTCACCTTCACAAATCGTGGCTGGTTTCACAGTGTATAAAGAACAGTGTGACAGGCCGCGTTGTGAAACACATTCATTGTTAAATGTCTGTGAAGATTCTAAGTCATGGAAGGAGATAATGAAATCCAGATGACACAATTCTATCTTCAGACATTCAATATTAAAGATTTACTTCTCCAATTTCTTGGTTTTAGGACCAGGCATCTGACCTTTGTAAAAAAACTTTGTAAAACTGCTTGTGGAAATTTCCTGTTTATCCCAAACAACCCTTTTATCTTTATTTGAGAAATATGTCAAGCTTTTTCTGAATATTGTCAAAGGAGTCTATTCCCATGTAGTCGGCCTGGCCTTGTTCCCACTTCTGCTTCCGCTCCGCTGAGGAAATGGGCGGCTGAGCATGTTGGCTGTCTGCAGCATTCTCCTGTTAACAACACAAAAATAATTCCTAGTAATGAATAACTCTTTTGCAAGTTTTTACTACAAAAACAATCAACCCAATATCAGCGACTACATAATAGAAAACAGGAAAATGTATTCTATTCTATTGAAATGATTTGGTTTAAAAACTGAAGACACGTTGAAACAACTAAGCATGAAATAATAGCAATCTGTGGAACGGTTGTACAGTGAGCACAGCCTTCAACTAAAACCAAGACGTTCAAGTTTAAGGGGTCAGGGTCAAGGTCAAGTCAGGTGACTAACTTTCTGGGTAGAGTTTGCATTTTGCATTAACTCTAGTTAATCGTATAGCAGACATTGAAAGGTTTACTACTTAGCACAGAAAACCACTACACTGAGTAGTACACCTACACAGAGTTGATTGCTACGCAGTTGAACACTACAGAGTTAAACACTACAGTACACAGATTTAAACACTAACAGAAGTTAAACACACAACTCTACAGTTGAGTGTCTTCTACATCAACACAATACTCAATTTCATTGTATAACAAATTTACTCAGTATATCTTGTGTTATCTTGGATTTATGTTAATTACTGTATGTTGATCAACAGGAGCATCTTATTCTGAAATTCCAGCAACAATTGTTAAAACCGTGGAACATTACCAACTAAACTGTTGTGTTTTGATCTGAAGTAATTTTAAAATGACTCGAGTCACTCATTTGGTCTTGATTCATTCCTTCATTTTGTGTTAACGCAAAGTTATGCTGTACTGATTCCAGATCACTTCCTGCAAGAGCTGAAAATGGCTGTATTTTGCTTGAGATATGCAAACAATGATGTAATAATTTGCTATGTGACTTTAGGACTTGATTTGAATAACCTGTGTCAATTTAATAAGAATCAACTAACCAAAATTCATTAATTCAATTCGAAATGGACAAAGACTGTATAGAAAAAGTAGCGGTGATCTGACCTCACATCCAGAGTAGAAGGGCTCGTCTCCATACTCTCTAAACAGCATTGGTACCACCTCACTACTGTACAAGGTCCACCACTCCAGGAGGAAGCTCGGGTGAGACGATGCTTCAACTTCCCCTCTCACTTTCCTCTGCTTAGGGTCGTATGTGTAGCTCCAAGGCTTCATCTGCCCCAAGAAGTGGACAACCTTTGCATTAGCACCATATCTGAAGAGGAAAAAGTGATTAAATTATCACCAACTCACACACACACACACACACACACACACACACACACACACACACACACACACACACACACACACGCATGCACACACACAGAGTTATGCATTCCATATACAGTATGAGGAATGTAGTTAGCATCTAACAAGAAGTGTAAATAATATGTAATTTACATTTAAAGTGTCTAAAAAAGCTGTGTTAAATCTCTCACTCTCTTTACTCTATATATTCTACATATCTACAATTTGTTCTACAATACACATAGACTATTTTTACATTTACTTTTTTATTTTAATGTATTTAAATTTATTTTGTATTACTATTTAAAACATTTGACATAACATAAACATAAAATATGTTCTGCAATACACACAGACAAAATGTATAATGTTTTCTCAATGTATAAATGTATTTTAATTCAAATGTATTTTGTTGAAATTTATTTAAAGTTAATAAAAAATAAAATAGAATACAAGTAATCCTAGTTGGAATACAGAAAAAATACAGTAGTTTGTAAAAATGTTAATAGTTGAAGTTACATTTTTATAAATATCTCTTAAATACGGTCAATGTTGATTTTTGGAATCTGGAAGATATTTTTCTGCTTTGCTTTTTTTATCTTTTAATCAGATATTTTGGAGGCGTGAAGCAAAAAGGGAAAACCGCAAGTGATTTAGTGAAAGCCAAGATGATCAAGGTCATTTGATGTGATTCCTACTATCTCAAAAACGTGTTTGGCTTTCTGTCTCACACGGTTCCTTCCTCAGCTCTTGACAACTGTAACCTGAGGTCAGGGCCATGTGACCAGACGCCGTCTCCTCTTTCTGCGAGACCTCTGAGAGGCATGTGATGACTCAGAACACAAGCTCTTCAAGACCAGGCTTACTGTTTGAAAGCGGGGAGGTAAGTGTAGATGGCTATGCTGCTCATATTGTAGATGAAAGGAAGGTGTTTTGTGATGTCAGATGTGGCCCAGTTGCTGAAGAAGCCATTCAGAACTCCTTGGTCCCCTCCTGGTGGACAAGTCATTTCAAAATCATATTAGTTTATGTTCATTTACATTTTAACGTCAACAACTCTGTGTAAAATAATAACAGTAAAATTCCCTAAAATGTCAAATGACTCATATCTATTATTAAACAACACTAAAAAGTATCACATTATAAACTCAACACTACGATTAACACAGGGAAAAATTAAAACACGCATTCTAGCAATCTATGATTCTCTTCATTATATAATTTAATCTATTCTATGAGTACAGCAATAATAACGGGAGGCGTCTAAATGTACCTAATTGACACCAGAAGCAAACAAACCTCGAAATCTATATTTAATTTAGAAATAAACAACACTCACAATAAAAGTAAAGCAAAAATAACAACAACATGGCTGTTGACAGTTGAAAACACAAAGGAGTCTGGGATATGTTTCATAAAACTATGAAATATGTTTTATTTGTTCTTTGAGAATCTGTAGATCTTCTAAGAAATGTGTAGTTTTGCTAAACCTTTATTTTACCAAATGCTGTGCACATTTAATGGCAAAACTGTTTTTCATATATCTGAATACTCTTGAGTTATGTGAAAAGTACAAAATGTACAATATTTACTTTTAGAAATTCCCTTTAATTAATTCATAATTGCAACTGAGTTTAAGTGTGAACCCGCATATTCAATGACCAGAAACACTTTGTAAGGATTAGTCTGACAAATTCTTACTGTCTATTTCATTTTGAAATGTTTTTCACACTCGAATCGTATCTCATGTCACATCTCCATTTAGTCTTGTGCTGAAATATAAATAGGACTGTAGTGCACCGACAGTGTGTTTGACAAACACTGTAAAAGAAGCGATGGGTCTGCAGAATTGTAAACACACTGAAACAGACGCGCACACACACAAAAGCTCCTTCCCACATTGCAATAAGAAAAATAATGATAAAAAAAGAAATATATTTTCTCCCTAAGGCAGGACAGCTGCACGCTCAGAATGTCTGCAAAGAAAATCTCACAATAACTGCTGCAGCATCCACACACTGTCCATAGTGTGCAAGTATACGTTTACTAAACACTGGCTTTCTTTCTTATATACAGCTGATTCTGGTTCAGATTCATAGAGCAATTCATGAAATTTCAAGTGACAAACCCAAATTTGATTGTGTGTGTGCGTGTGTGTGTGTGTGTGTGTGTGTGTGTGTGTGCGTGCGTCCGTGTGTGTCTGTGTGCAGATCATATCAGTCTTTCTGCTCAGCTGAATTAGGGGTTTAATTATTGTTGTTATTATTATTTACTACACAACTAAGACCCCTTTTGTATTTGTTCAAATTATTATTATTATTTTTCTGCACAGCTGGACACTTCCATTTACAGGGAAAAAAAAAGTTGTATCTTAATATTTATTAAACCATCTTGCAGCCAAATACTTTATATCATTAGAGTCTGAGGTTCAGTACACCCCTAAAAACTCATAAATCTAATTGTTATCAACGCAATTACCTTTTCACTAATACCTAGCGCCATAACTACTCACTCAAATGTCAAACGTCAAAAGAAACTAGATATATAGTTGAGTCTCTTCAACAATTTTCAGTCAAAAGACAGAGAAAAGTAACAATCAAAAATGTACTTGACCGACTACAACATTTAAATGAACAATCTAAGACTAGGTTGCTCTACATATCAGTCACCTCTCATTCTCTAAATATCAGACTGTTTAACAGAACCAAATCAATATCAGTCAATCTAGTGTAAAAATCACGTGGTTTTCTATGAGATTGACGTTCATTCTTGCTATATATTTTCATGTGTGATTGGAATGACTCACATGATTCAATACTGTTCCTTTGGATTATGTATTTAAATATGTAAAATAGGGATTATTTAAACAACTATGACACTTTTATCTGTTACATATGAAACTAAAAAGTTCTAGCGTGGTAAGATGCATGCTCTAGATTAGAAGCTTTTCTACACACCTCATGTAAGGCTCAATCACCGTCACTGCTGCCACCAGCTACGTACGTATATTCTATCATTACATTAAATCATGTTTCTTATTGAGGGCGGCATGGTGGCGCTCTCAATACACTGACACTCGAGGTGTGAGTTCGAGGTCAGTCTGGGCCTTTCTGTGTGGAGTTTACATGCTCTACATGTGCTTCTACATGTGCATGTCCAGGTTCTCCGGTTTCCTCCCACAGCCCAAAAAACATGTGTTTTCATGTCCGGGCAAATTGGCATTGTAAAATGTACCCTATAGGTATGAGTGAGTGTGAATGTGTTCGTCTGTGTGTCCCGCTCTGCGAATGGTTGGCCACCAATCCAGAGTGTGTCTCTTGCCTCCGGCCCAAAGGCGCTGAGATCCCCCATGACCCTGTAAAGGACTAAGCAGCAGAAGATGAATGCATGTTTCTTATTGAGCTAAATGTAACTATATGACTAAGTATTGTACAGCTATTGTGGGTCCTGTCAGGTGCATGCACAGAAAAAGAACGTTAGCTGCAGCTAAATCATGAGTTACGGCCTGTAAATTAATACAAATAATTTTTTGTGGCAGACTTTGGAACACTACACTCCGGTAAACGGGAGTGAACTGTTTGCAAAGTATACTGGTTTAACGGCTCAACCAGTCCACGGTCATTTATTGCAGGCGTGCCATCAAGATCCCAGGAACAACTTTGAAATCTTCTCCCGAAGGCTCACCGTATGCAGACGGCTTTACAAACATTACAAACACTGCGGTCTGGGAGTGTTCATTTTGAGGGGATGAGCTGAACTGAGCAGGAATTCAGATTTGCACTGGCAGAAGATGAGATGAACTCCACATGATAGCCACTGGGCATGAGTGCTGCACTCGACGAGGAAATGGAAAAATGGCTGTTCGGAGTTTCTTTTTGACTCAAGCTTATGCTGGTGTCTATGGCTGAAAAAAGACACTCTTTCTTTTTGACCTTTGCTACTGTGACTAGTTTGTGTTCTCACTTGTTTCCTATTTATCATTGTCAATATTTGTCAAATTTGATGTAGAAGGTTTATTTCCTCCCACTCCACCAGAGAGTTTTTGTTTTCCTAGCCAATGTCGCATATGTTGCTTGCTCCCTGGTCATAGCCATAGTCTTAATATCAATGAACAATGACACAATACAACAATCTTCTTTTTTTACATTTTCACACAGCTGCTTTGAGACGGTCTGTAACTGGAAAAAAAACTTGAACTTGAACTTAACCTGATTTGAGAAGCCAGACAGCAAAGTAAGAACACTCCATTGCATTTTCTGTTGCATAATCTAATACCCTTAGAAGTCTACGTGGTTTTTATAAGATAGAAACAATAGAATCCACAGCCGAGTGGAATCGACTTTAACGCTACACATGCTCCAACCACGTTCACACACTTTCAACGCTCATTTTGGTTGTTCAAGTTCCACCCATACAGAACATTAGTCAAACTTGTCAAAGTTATTCATGTGATCAGAGAATGCACAAGCACTGCTGAAAATAAAGCAACCAAGCAACTACCTGCCGTTTTAGCACTGACGTGTGATTGAGTTGCTGTTCTTTATTTATAGTAATAATTAGTCCTCAACAATTTGTCATAGAACCGCTACATGACTTTGCTGTGTCCATGCATTTTCTTCCATGTGATCATTTAGAAACATCTCAACCTTGATTCTTTACCTCAACCTTTTCATAGAGTTGTTCGCTTTGACTTTGAATGAGAACCATGTTTTTGTTTTGTCGCTATTCACTGTAGAACTTTCATAAACATACTAAACGTGCGTCCTCATCAAGATGAGTCTTTCACTATTGTTACAGTCCTGCTCTGTGGCTCTGTGGCTGAGAAGCCTAAGAGCAGGACTGCTACAACTATCCACTTAGTCAGCTTTTTCATTTCTATTATACTTTTGGAGTTATTGCAATTTAAGTTTAGTCTCCATTAGTTTCACTTGGAGTTTTTCGGAGCCACCATATCATTTTTTCTACACGTTTCTACATCTTTCATAAGCGTGTTATACATAGAAGCAGTTACATTGTGATAGAGCAAACAATTTTAAACTAGCGTGGTCAGCTCTTACACATTGTTTTCTGAAATGGCATATTCTAAAAAAAACAAGATGATACTGGATAATAACGAACAAAAGATCCATTTCACAGTTACAATGAGAAAAAATAAACCAAATGTCAGGCATAGGCAGACCAGAGTACTGGAATTAACCATCCATTGAAAGGACTCCAAAGCATAAGCAGTTATAATTAATTTCAGAAACCTCTCCAAATTCCGCCCTCACAACCCAGCAACCTAATTGGTTCATCGATGGCCACATTGGAACTCCCAGCCTGGCTCATAATAATGGGCTCACTGTGTCGCCGAGCTGAAAACAGGTCGTTTACACAAACACACAGCATCCCAAACCTGGAAGTTATTTTCTTTCACTTACAAAAGCTGGCATGGCTCCTTTTTTAATCAAATTATATGCATAAAAAGCGATTGAAAGATGCAGGCACACTTTTCCAGCTGGCCATTTTTCCTAACAACTACTACTCATAAAAGTTGCATAAGAGGCGAGAGGTGGCAACAGAAAATTGCCCCTGGCTCTTAAAAGGAAAGAGGAGGATGGCTTGAAAGGGCTTTTGTTTGTAGAGAGATCTTGTGCCAAATTCCTCGTGCCAGGCTTATGAACCAGCTGTGTTGGATAATACTCCAGAGAATCGACTGTGCATTTACTCTTGAGTTAATTTAGTAATGCAGACAAGCAAGAACAGCCTAATTATCACTGACAAGACAGCTAAGATGGATGCATTTCAAACTTCTGGTTGAACGATTATGTGCAGAGATGTTTCAGCTACAATGGGTAAGAGGAATGACAACTGGAATTAAAAGGTCTGGGTGAATGAGTGAACTTGAACTCAAAATGCATACTCTAAGACCAGATTATTTGAAGAAGAAGAAAGTTAAAATATAACGTCTAGTTATTCTTGGTGACAGAAAAAAGTGATATTATTGCTGTGAATGTTTTAAACATCTTGGCAGGGGGTAAAATTTTATTTCAAACGTTGGATCTGGCAGGCCAAATCTGATTGGATATTCACGTACCGTCAAAACTCCCGTGCTCCGTGCAATACTGGAGAAGTTTGTTATAGGTTTCAACAGATGGCCGGAAGACAAACACGCCAGAGTTGAAACAATCAGGCCAGCCAGGATCAGGAGCTGCAGACAGCTCTTCTCTTTCAAACAGCTCGTCGATGTTTGACACAACCTACAGCGGACACAAACATTGCAAGTTATATTAAATCACACATGCCTTTCAATGTTCAGTTGCATTTAGAAGCAAAGAAGTTATTCCCACATGCTTTTACATTGAAGAAGTCACATGACTTTGGGATTCAAACAGCGTCACGTTTATTTCAAACGGCACACACCACGTGTGCCAACCGCAGTATAAATATTTTATGCCCATCTCAACAAGGGCATATCCAGACACATAGTGCAGTAGTTAACCAGCTGGCTCTGCTCACCAGAGTGTCTGCGTCCATGAACACACACTTGGAAAAGTGTGTGAGGGTCCAGCAGTGCAGCTTGGTGAACGTGACCCCCAAATCAGGTCTCTTCATCATGGCCAAGTGCGCCATGTCCCCACTGTCCATCACGTCAACAAGCCGCACTTCATCGAAGATCTTTAGCAGAACTGCCCTAAATCACACAATGGTGCTCAGAGCTTCTAATGATAGCTAGTTATTATTGGTGAAGACTCATACCTCGCTTGATCAGACACGTGAGGTCCTAGAAGTACTACCAGTTTCTTTGAGGTCTTGTGGTTCCGTAGAGATTTTCCCAGTACCATTGCTCCTCTTGCATAACTGTCATTTGTGGCGAGAGTAACAAATGCCTGATCTGTGAAGTAAATATGAGTAGCAGATTATGTACTAACATTGCATTTTAAAATTGATAGCAATTTAAATTTACTGTTTAATATTCCCCATTAAACAATCAGAACATTTGCGGCATCCATCAGAACTTTCTGCAATTCTGTTTAAAAAATAAGTGATCTTCAAGACCAACTAGTTATTTTACAAAGTTTGCACACACAATTCGAATTAAGTGAAAAGTACAAATAAAACGCATCTGGGGGAAAAAACCCATCAATACGTTTGAAACCCTTGAAAATATCACAAAAAAATTGTCAAGATGCAGCTGTAAAATATTATTCTAAAAATAAACATTAATCGGTTTTGTCTGCACACATGTGAGAACACGTTGAAGAGCAAGAGTGACTTGGTTCTCATATTATGTTGACAACTAACTAAACTCTGGCTAAACTGTTCAGCTGTGAAGATTCATCACATACCTGCCATGCTTGTAATTCGTCAAAGCGACTTGATGCTCGAACTTTCACACCCAGCAACTGCGTTCTTCGATAAAAGAGGATGATTGAAGGCTCGGCTTTATTTTATACTGAAGAGAACGAACTGATTATGCGCAACTTCAAGTCACGTGACCGGGGAGTTCAGCGGACAACGATGTCATTGGTTTCTATGAATACGGGCGTGACTTCCAGAATAAAGATTTTGAGTACGGTACTATAGAGAGCCTCGCGCACGTGTGCAAATTGAGGCGACTTCAATAAGATTTAAACAATTAATAACAACACTAATAATAATAATAATAATAATAAAAATAATAATAATAATAATAATATATGTATTTTAGAGGTAAACTCTATACAGTAGTTACTTTATAGCTAAAAAGATGCTTGGCATTCTTCTGCCACCTACTGGTCAGAGGCTTGCTATAGTATAGTCAATTTGTGGATAAATATTTTTATCAATTTTGTTCGTTTCAAAATTTCAAATGAGGTTGGTTTTATCGCATGCAATAATCGAAGTAATTGCTTAACGTATACTTGTGTTTTTTCAGTACTCGTAGTCGTACCACAAAAGGTCTTCCAAGAACTTCGTTCTAAATCTAATGCGTTTGCGCAGTATGGTCACGAGGTGTCCGTTGTTTTTCTCAGCGCCTTGATTGATGACCAATCAGATGTTCCCGTTTGTAGAACCGTAATCCATTGACAATGCTTCTAGATGCCAACGCTCACTCCTGTGAAATTCCACGTTCCAACGTTGAAGTTTTACCGAACACTGACGTTTTTTTAGTTTCGTATATTGGTTCAGAATTACCATGTTGACTATTTAGATATATAAAACGAAGTGTTAATGTGAAAATATGAAGTCTGATGTTTCTTGTTGCGGTTATATGTACTAAACGTGTGAAGGCGGTACTTAAAAGACAATATTTTTTGCTTTAACAAAATGCTACAATTTTTACTATCAAAAACAACAAGAGCGGGGAACTTGCGACGTCACTTCACGTCCCACCTGACAGGTAGTTGTCCTGAAATTATTGCGTTTTAATGGACGTGCTCTAGTGGAATAACTTTTTCGGTACGGATACCGAGTCACAAAACTTCTTAAGAGTTGATTAATATTGTCTTTATCAATTAATCAATCAATCAATTAATTGCATACACCGAATACTTTAGAGCTACGTTTTTTTACTTTACTTTTTAAGCATTCTTTTGCCGTATTTTTTGGTTTTGCTTATTATAAACAAGTGTGTTTAAGCACAAATTAGCTAGTACGTTTAAAAATGTGTGTTGTTGTTTTCAGTTTAGATGTTATTGTTTAACCAAATGGACCTTTGGCAAGCCAGATTGTGCAATTTAGCGTTTTTGTTAATTCGTCATTCACATTCATCTAACGATGGACTTTTTATTACTTTGTTTTGTTTTTTTTCTCCCACTGATCAATAATTGAGATTAATCTGTAAAAAATGGTTCCTATTTGAAGGGATTAATTTCCCAATTCGTTTAATTGGCCTGTTTCACTGTTGCATTGTGACACAGGCGATGGCAAGACTCGACCTCTAGATGGCGTGAGAGTCTTGGATCTGACAAGGTAAGCGTTCATGTTTGTGGAACAAGTATGGGAATTCATTTTATTGGCTTTCTGCAACACTGACGCTGATTTACAGTCCAAACTCAAAATAAATGTAATGCAGAGTCCTAGCTGGACCGTTTGCCACCATGATTCTAGGAGATCTGGGAGCTGAGGTGATCAAAGTTGAACGGCCTGGTGAGTTAAAAGAAATCCAGGTATTAATGATAAAAGTCATCATTTCACCATTTTAGTGACATACACCTGATTTTTGGACAGGCTCCGGAGACGACACACGAGCCTGGGGTCCTCCTTTTGTGGGTGAAGAGAGTGCTTATTTCCTCAGTGTCAACAGGAACAAAAAGGTAAATACAAAGACTTTATCAAGCAACAGGAATGAATTAGATTATTACTTCTTTACAGTTTCTTAGATACTATATTATATCTGCTCAACTATGGTTTATTTGTAGAGCATTGCAGTTAATCTTAAGGACCCAGAAGGAACGAATCTTATAACAGAGGTAAATCAGTCCAGTTTTTGTTAGATGATTTTATGATTTTGTTCAGAAACCTGGAAGCTAGTACCTCAATCATCTGTTTTGCCAGCTTGCGAAAGTCTGTGATGTTTTCGTGGAGAACTACCTGCCTGGGAAACTGGACGACATGGGCCTCGGATATGAGGATTTACGCAAAGTGGCTCCGCATCTCATCTATTGTTCCATCACAGGTGCTCGTGCATTTTTTAAACCGTTACACCCAGGTAGTAATTTTTACATAGACTTTCATCTGTTTTTATGAGAGTCCACAAATCATGATTTGTCAAAAAGAAGTTTTCTGTTGTGCTCCGTAGCATAAAGTTATACTTTATGAGGTTAACATCTACTTTTCAAAATAAAGTGACTAAACAATAAAAGAACACACATTTTTCAACCATTTAATTTTCCTATTTCTGGGTCACGAGGAGCTGAAGCCAATCCCGATGAGGGATGCAATTGCATTTCAGTCGCTTTGATGCACAAAAATGGACAAAACTCAATTGCAAGCGTAATTCGATTCATAAAGTAATTTGTGAGTTCAATAGGCAAGACAAATTCACAAATTCAGCTTGAGATATGTATTCGACAGGTATCAGAAAATAAAATTTTTTAAACAATGCACCATTTTCACAATAGTGGCGGAGCATCACATTATGTATCATATTTTTTGCAGTATAAGGTGCATCTTTATTTATTTTAAGGTGCATAGTCAATTTAAGTGCACCGTATATTTTGAATAAATAGGGTACTTCTAATTGTGATTTTTTTTTTTAATGAACTTATACAGTAACTTAATTGTTAGCTTTGTTGTATTTCTTTATATAATTTTAGATCTTGTCTTAATTTGATTTCTAGCGTCTTTGCGTTGGTCTTGAACCAAGAAAAGCGTTATATAAATAAACAGAACTTGAACTTGAATATTATTATTCACAAATGTAATTATGCTACATGTACAGCAGGTCTGTAGGTTTTCAAGCCATCTTCTGCTTGGTCTGACCTGCTAGAAACCCTTAAGTGCTATTGGTTTCAGTTGTATAGTCATTATGAATAGGCCACTTTATTTTACAGTCTGAATGGTTTTGTATCGCAATTAAGGATATAAAAATGTTATTATTTTTAGTTTTGAAACGTTCCTGAAGCATGCTAATATGAAGCGGATGGGCACTGTCACCACTGTGGCTGCTTTGGTGATTAGTATCATGTGTCAGGCTTCATAAATCCTGCATTATAAAGAACTGGAAATCTCTGTGTGTGTAGAAGTTTTTACTTTTTGTTCTGGAGAAAGAAACTGGAATGGAAAAAGTGGTAGTTTTTGGTTTAATTGTCAAACTTTTTTAGCATCTGGACTTAATGTTGTAGCACTACTGAGAAATGTTTACTTCTTCCCTTCAGTCGAAATAAAAAAAAAAAAAAAACGCTTTGGTTACATCGTAACATTAACCCGAACACAAAATATCAAAGCCCTGGGTGGATGCTGAGAAAAGTTGTCACGTGTTTGCAGTGTTCGTATATTTCTGGCGAAGTTGACACAGTGACATTGTGTCAGCGCTGCAATGGCATTTTTTGTGGTTAGCAATGAAATCCGCTCAAAGACCGATTTTAGTCCCCGCTGGTTTCTTGCAGCCAAATTCCCGTGTCTCACACCGCTAATAAAGACCCGAAGGCGTAACCTACAAGACCTCATTAAACTGCGGACAGTTAAATTGAAATGATTTACGCAGCGCATCCTGATCCTGTGCTATTTCATTTTCCTCTTTCAATTTGTTCTGCAAGCACGATAAGTAGGGTAAGTTTAGGTTTGAAGCGTTCATTGATTAATAAGAGAAAAATGCATCATTTTACTTAAATGTATGTATCGCTGAACATTTTTCCCGCTGCTTTGAGTCTTCTAATATCAATCATGTTGATGGATAGATAGATGGATGAATAGATGTTGGACACATACAGGTAGACAAGTAGAGTAGGCTTACGGGTGGATGGATGGATGGATGGACACAAGTTCAAGTTCAGATTTTTTTATAAAGACAGACAGACAGCTAGATGGATGGATGGATGGATGGATGGATGGATGGATGGATCTTTCAGGTTCAGTTTGTGTGCTTAAACAGCACATACACACTTTTTGGCCCTAAAAAAATGTGGCCACACAGCCAAACACTCAAATGAAACTGCATTCAAACATACACACATTAAGCAAACAATGTGGGAAAAGAGCTGTTTATTTATGACCGGCTGCATGCTCCATGATGTAGTAGTTTTGTACTCTTGTTTAATTTATTAGTAATGGGACTTGTAGTGGCACGTCTATGTGTGATTTAACGATTAATAACGATTGCTTGCGTCAGTCCTCATCGGGGGCTAAAAGCATGATTTGGCAGACCATCATTTCTTTGAAACAGACATCATCCCAACAAAGGCTAACACATGGAAGATTAATACGATGTTGACGAACCATAGGATTGGCTTAACAATAATCAGAATGTTATCGCCCCACTAAATCCTATTCTCACATCTTGGGGCAAAACGTGTTCTCATTACAAGTTAAAATCCATCTTTTATTAAATATAATATGAATATTTATTCGGTCTTGCAGCCAAGGTCATTGGGTAGGAGCTGTAGAGGATCATGATTTGTTTAGATGCATTCTTTATGATTGTTTAATCGCGTTCTGTTTCGAGATTTTCAAATTCTCTGGTGTTATTCCAGGTCACTGTATCTACCAGAACGTTTACCACATCAGGGCATCAAAACCAGTCATGCATTTCTTCATGTACAGCATGTACAAGCAAAAACATCATGTCTGGAGCGCTCCAAGTGTTCACCCAGCGTAGTAAACATGAAATAGTTTGGAGAACAAGAACCACAGACTCATTTGGCTCTTTTGGAGAAATTTGAGGTAAGTGAAGCTCTTTTCTCCACAGAAGCGACAAACCTCTGTTGCTTTTTATTATTGGGGTGTAATTTCTTTACAGCAAATTAAAAGCGATTAGGTGGTGTCTGAGAACGCCAGATATTTGCAGCATATGTCCTTCATTACAGGCCCTGCACTCAAATGTGCTGAGGTTTGGCATCAGCTCTTTTTGACATTGTATAAAAAATGTGAGTAGTTTCTTTCCAAATGGAGTTGAGCACAATAACCAACACGTTCAGTGCTGGAACATCAAAACAGGAACATGCAGAGGAATATTTCAACGTTACACTATTATTAATATGCTCACTTCCACAGCTTTGCTATGCTTTCATTTTAATGTTAAATCATTCTTCCTATTTTTTTATTTGTATGAAAGAGAGGAGGTGAAAGCTTTATATGTCCCACGGTGGAGAAACTTTGCTCTGCTTCTGATCTGATCATCAGTGTGTCGCTCTCGGGCGCTCCAGTTCCAGTACAGGTTTCGAATCTGCACCGTCTGGTCGGCTACAATTGCCTGTGATTGTGACTGAGGTTATAATTTCAAGATTCTTATTTTTGAAATTTGAATATGGTTGATATGATTTTATGGACATGGAAATTCCAAATCCAGTCTGATGTTTCGAAGCTGCTGAATTAAATGTATTATATGTTCTAGAATCTGGCCTGGCCAACCCATGGCTCTCGAGCCTTATGCGGCTCTTAAACTAGTTTCATGTGGCTCTTCGGGAGCTTTCACTTGACATTCGTCATGGATAATAAGCCAGAACGTTAGCCAGAAGTCTCACTAAGCAGCATGGTAAATAAAAAATGTTGTTTAAAATTATCCAATTTTTGTTTGTGAACTTGCTTAAACAAAAGAATGTGTCTGTAAGACAGTGCAAACAATGCTTACTGTTGAACAATAACGAATATTATCATGTATGATATGGTATGATCGTGTATGATGTGGCTCTTTGCAGTAACAGAAGAAAAAGTGGCTATTGGGCCCTGACAAGTCGGCCACCCCTGTTCTACAGTAGATGGTTCCTCAACATTGTATCTGTTCTGGCAGCGCACACTGTTAATATTTAGGGATTTGTAAAAGCCTGCAGTGTGAGCAGTAATAATAGTAATGGCTGCCTTAGCAAACATACGTAATTAAAGCAAAGACTGAGAGAAAACCTGAGTCATGTGGCACAAACTCTGCTGTTTTTCTTACTAAGGCACGCCAGCCATCTTTAAGCCACTCATATCTCTGCAGAGGAAATAACCGTTTCCCTAGATGTTTACCTCCAGTGACTCAAGGCCTCGGCCGAGGTGGAGTTCCCAGAACTGAATTAATTTGGCTGCAGTGATGATAATAGAAATGAAACCGTATCTTTGCTCATATTAGCTCTGGACAACCACTCAGCTGTAGGAATTTTTTCAAATATGCCCAAATCGACCCTTACCACCAACAAAGACGGTCTCATGTTACGGCTGTAAGTATTTTAATCTGCTAATGAGCCACACACATGCTCAGCCCTGTTGTGTTTGGTCAGGATATGGACAGACGGGGCCCGAGTCGCACAAGCCTGGCTACGACTCCATTGTGTCCGCCGCGTCTGGTATGATGCACATAACAGGTGCTGAGGTGAGAACCGTTTTAGAGACTCTGTTCTTTTCACTTTTAGTGTTGATGTACTTTTTCTTTCCACAGGATGGCGACCCAGTAAGGCCTGGCGTAGCGATGACTGACCTGGCCACTGGACTATACACACATGGAGCCATCATGGCTGCTTTGCTTCAAAGGCAGAAAACAGGACGAGGTCTTCATATAGACTGCAGCCTTCTTTCGTCTCAGGTGTGAGACCATTGCTTGGATCTTGGATGCTGCAGATTGTCAATTACAGTTATTTGACGTGTTTGTCTTTGCAAAAAAAAAATATTTTTATAATATAGGAGCATTCCGTACTTTAAACACATCTGACGGCTAAACTGAGCAAAAGACAAGCAGCAGATGCCATGGTTGAGTCTTGAGAAATAGCATTGTACACTGCTGGCTCTGCTCGGTTGACCACCCAAGGAAAGAAAAAAAGAGTTTGTTTCTGGTTGAAAATATGAGTGAAAAAGTTGAAACCTCAACATTGTTGTGCTATTGAAGTTAAACTTTGTAGTTTTGGAAACATTTGAAATCTGGTGGGCCATTCTGTGTCTAAGTTGCATGGTCTCCCCATGCTTGTCTGGGTTTCTTATTGGTTTCTGGATTAATCGCACAGTCTAAAAACATGCAAGAGAACTGGATTCTAAAATTGTCCATTGATTGTCCATTGAGTGTGTGTGCCCTACCAATCCAAGGTGTGTCCTACTTTCACCCGGCCTGATTTGCTGGGATTGACTCCAGCCTCTCATGACAGAAATTGAAAAAATACATACATGAAATTTAAAAATGAATGGATAGAATCTTATTTTGAGGGAGCTTATTTTTTAAATTTCGGGTTTTTTAAACGGTTAGTAAAAAGCAGAAACGTGACTTAACATATATCAGCAGAGCCACGTTTGAGTCCGTGACTTTTAATGTATTTTCATAAAGATGCTATTAATGTCCATGCCATCACAAGTCCTTGTGTAGTTTAAATTGAAACAGATTGGTTAGATAAAGAAGTGGAGGCTAAGTTGACATATTGAAAATCCATTATTACCCGGATTCAGTGAAATGTTGAACACAATGTTCACTTTTAATTGTCTAGCAAGGATGCATGTTGAAAACTAAACATTAAAATTCATGTTTTCCTTTAAAATGACATGTCTGCAGTATCCATTTACAGGACTATTCTTTTTTCAAACTGGATCTTTTGTTTGGTTTTCACCAAGTAGTTACATCCTACAATCCAAAATTCTCCTTTCAGCTAGACAAAATCTCTAAGGAGAAATTGCAGATCGACTAGAAAATGGGACAGAAAACTTGTTGTTGATGTGAGGAATGAAGAGAACCTTGTTTTTTTTGGACAGCTGATGGTATTAGATATTGGAACCAAAGCAACTCGCCTCCAATATTTTCTTTTTTTAATGTTTGAAAATTACATTTCTAGTGTCCACTAGTATTTGCAATTACTTCATATATTTTCTGCAATTAAAACTGCAATTAAAATGTTGAGATTTCTTTTAGTATTAAATCTGAATATTCTTCCTCACATCTTGAAAGAAACCACTTTTTAGCTGAGGTGTGTGAGTCCTAATACCTGTAAGTGAAAGACAAAGCTCAATAAAAAGAAAAGAAATCCCTTATTCACAGTTAATGAAGATGCACATGTAGTCACTTATTTACAATTCCAATCATTTTATCCTCTGGAAAAAGTCATCACTAATGCAAGGACAAGTCTTTATAATTAAAATAACCAAAAAACAAAGCAGCATAACAAAAGGTGTAAAATGCTCAAAACGTAACCTGCTACTACTAAGTATTCAGTACTAAAGGAAAAAAAAAAACAAATAATTTTTTCTCAACATCACAAAATATTATTTCAAGGACTTGAAAATAATCTAGAACCCAAAAACGTAAAACATTTAAGGAAGACAAAAAAAGGAAAACTGCTGCTGGTTGAAACATCATAGAATCGAAAGCCCAAATTTCCTCTTCCAAAAATGCAAAACAATTCTGCAAACAAAAGAACACAGGCTATAAATTACACAAAGACATAATCGATTCGAGACAGCGCAAAATGCAAGAGAACAAACTAATTAAATAATGAGATCAAATCATAAACACTGGACAGGTAAAACGTTAAAAGGGAAGTGACTTCACGGCAGGAATACTGACAAAAAGATTCCGTAATGCTGCAACATTTCTTAAATGATGCCACAAAAACCACTTACAAGTCACTGAACACTACCAACTTGATCAACTTGAACCGCCCTCCACGCCCTCGATAGTCTGATAGTTATTGTCATTGCCTATCAGATTCAGAGTGGCTGAATGGAATTTATCTGTTGGCTGGAGGGGTGATGGGTCGTGCTTGCTGCGGCACTAGCATAGAAATTAGATCAGCTTCTTTCCAGAACGTTCCTTGCTGATCGTCTTGGGGCCTGTGCAAGAATCTTTGCCTTACTTGTTCATTCAATCCTGAATGTACACAAGGCTTTGAAGAACAACACATGTTTTTTTTTTTTTTTTTACATTAAGTTATGTACAGTATTAAGCGTCCTGGTACACCTTAACTCTGATCACAAATCTCTCTTTGTATGGTTTGACTCATTTCATGTGGGCTTTTGTGCTTCATTGTATAACATAAAACATCTTGTCTCTGAATGAAATAGGCTGCTTTGGTATGTTGGCCATATATTTTAAGATCATCTGATTCTCTCTTCGACGCTTTTTGTGTAGTCTGTATAATTGTCAACAATTATCCTGGATATGTTTTTGCTTTAAATAAATTGTCTTGGATGTTGTGCCAAGAACAAGCTCTGGAGTCAGGAGACAAGAAAGCGATAGGCTCTTTATGGATTTACTTAATTTTATTGTGTTTTAATTGGAAACTATCTAGACCAACATGTGCAGTACAGATTTGAGGAAATTCACAGTGACCTTTCTGTATGATATACACAAATATTTTGCATTTTTATGCATGATTTCATCTACCCCATATGTGACCGTTTTGAACCACAGCACTTGGTCCATGACTTGGGTTCTTATAAATCCTAAATTGTTGCAGGTGAACTGGCTTAGAAATACAGTGGACCAACTTTTACTCACAGTAGTTACATTCCAAAGCCTTACGCAAAAAAATTAATTTCCGCAATACATAGCAACCATCCCCAGTAGTTTGAATGTTTGAGCCACAAAATATCCACCGACAGTTTGAAACCGAGTAGCAGATAGATTGAAAGCAGGAGCCAACAGCAAACCACTTTGGCAGTTGCTAAGCGAATGACATCAGTCGCGTTGCTATGAATGAAGAAAGAGTGCAACTGACAAATCTTAGGGAATTAAAATATATTTGTGATGAGCAGATTTTTTCCCATGTTTTTGCATTGAATGACTTTGTTTGATACCTTGAGACACCAGACGGATCCAGTTAAAATGAAATTTTTATATGGAAAAAAAAACTGTTTACGTAGATAGCAGAAATCTAAGCAGATAAGAAATCAGTCATTAACTCTTAAATTAATTGCATGTTTATTTCATTGCTTGTTTGTAAACAACTGTTTTTTTCCATAATGTTAGAGTGTAGGATAATTACTTAGTACCAACAGCGGAGACTTGTGATTGGTTCAGGTTGTCCGTGAAAGAGGCTGTTGTTGCTATGGAAAATACATAAAAAAATGTAGTGCTGGATTTCTTAAAAATAAAGTTCTTTGCTTGATGTTTAGTCATAATAAGTAATATTTGATATCAAACCAATGTGGGGCCCATCCAACTGTTGTGGTCTTGTTGCTTTCTGTCTTCATAATTATGCTCAGACAATCAAATTTCAAGATTATAATTTGCACCAATGGAGCAATTGTCCTGCCTATTATGTATCTACCTACTTACCAACTACCTACAGTGTCTATATGTCTATAGTGTCTATCTCTCACGTATTCTGTTCCTGTCTGTCCATCCGTCCATCCATACATGATCTAAAATGCACAATAAAGGGAAACGTATGGTCCATTCAAGGAATGTTCCAGAACTTGTGTGTATTAAAGGCTATGTATGTAGAATGAATGGAGCCTTTTGTGAACCATGCTCACATACAGACAGAGGTGTAAGGTACTTGAGTAAATGTACTTTGTTACTTTACTTAAGCATGTTTTTGGCTACTTCGTACTTGTACTGAGTATAAAAAAATAAAAGCGACTTTTACTTTCTACTCCACTGCATTTCTGGTTGAGTAACTATACTTTTCACTCCACTACATTTGAATTAACACTTACCGTTACTTGTTACATTTTAATTGTGAGAGACGAAGCATAATGAATTTT
Organism: Paedocypris sp. Pulau Singkep; assembly: GCA_017309775.1. Lineage (NCBI taxonomy): Eukaryota > Metazoa > Chordata > Actinopteri > Cypriniformes > Paedocypris > Paedocypris sp. Pulau Singkep. Next base: position 102,300 of record MU204244.1, read on the forward strand.
TATCACGGTTAGTTTCTTGGCGATTTTGCCATCTTTGTTTATTTTGAGGTGTTACATTTCTGTCTATTAGAAAATAAAACCTCATGAATTGAGTTTTTTCCTAATTTATTTGTTTTGTTTTTGTTTTTTTAGCTTGAATTCAGAATTAGCAAAATACTTAAGTTCTTTTAAAAATCTATACTTTGCTACTTTGACTCAAGTCTTTTTTTAAAGTGGTGACTAATTTCTTGTATTGGAGTAACTTTTACAGTACGTGTCCATACTTTTACTCAAGTATGGTTGTCAGGTACTCTTTACACCTCAGAATTGGAAAATCATTCAAAAGACAAGCTGAAAATAAACGTACTGAATTAAGAGTCGATTGCGTACAGAAAGACAGGCTGAAGAAGGAAACCTGTCCAGTCTGGAATGATAACTCTGGAACTGTGGACTTAATCAGCATGTCGCATTGGAGAATATTAAATCATCACCGATATGCTTTGATCTGTCAAAATAATCCAGCTCCCTTAGCATTCCCTTTCCCAGTACATCAGTATACAACGCAAAATATTGTCTCAGCTGCATCTCTTCAGATCTAATGCCACCTGGGTATCGTAAAATTACAATTTTCTGGGTTTATTGAATTATTATTTTTTTTGGTTTTTACACCTTTATCTAAAAACGTGTACGTTTTTCAAGACACGTGGTGATGTTTCTGCTTGTTCGTTTTCAAGAACCCACAGAAGATGGTGGTACATTTAACTCATGTGAACCGCAATTCTAGCCTAGTAAGAGTTCACTACATTTACAAAACCGCGGGGGATAATGAGCGCAGTGACAGTTCCTAAATTGTAAATCTTTTTTTCCCCACATTCTCTGACCTACAGATTGCTTGTCTGTCTCACATTGCTGCCAACTACCTAAATGCTGGTGTGGAAGCCAGGCGATGGGGAACCGCTCATGGAAGCATTGTCCCGTATCAGGTACTTTTGTTATTCAGGTATATGATACTGTATGTCTTTCTCATTAGAGGTTCAGACCTCTGTTTTTTTGTTTACCTAATAACTCTTAAACTCTGTGTTGTACTGTCACAATTTTGAAATAAAAGTCATGTACTGTATTTTTAGTAGGGTATAAATTACTATAAAGTAGGGCTGTCAAACAATAATTTTTTTTTTACCTAGGTAATCGCACTACCTTTTTACCTAGGTAATCGCACTTCCCTGACCAAATTAATCGAGATTAATCACGATTAAATGACTGAAGTTTGTAATATTGGGTATTGAAGTGTAATATGTAAATTACTGTAAACTCAACACCAGTAATACTACTTCGTTACCTAACTAAAGTAGAAATTTGGCTTACTTTTACTTTTCTAGAGTATTTATTTTTCCGCTTACTTTCTACTTCAACTTCTTAATTTTTAATGCAAATATCGGTACTTTCTATTCGTTGCTTCTTCAAAACCAGCCGCGTTACCAGTTAGTTTTATTTCCGCATTGAATCGATATAAAAAAAACATCCGGACAAATCACGCCAGTAAATGATTGTGGTTGGATGAGACGTATAAACAAGTATCCTTCCCACACCCTATTGGTTTGCGCGCGGTCCATCACACATTTCAATTAGTATCTTTGTGAGACTTTGAGAGATATGATTTATCTTAGACTACATATAAAGAAGATAATGTTATGTTGAAGATAGATTTTCGAACATAAGAGTTCATATTTAGGTCATTATTTCATAACATGTATTTGAAAAGAATCAATTTTGTTATAAGTTTTTACAGATTTATCAACCTCTGAGAAGCCTGTGCGATTTCGTGTCTTGAGGCCACGCAGATTGCACAGAAGCTTTGTAATAAAATGCCCTCATTTGACTACACTTTTTGGAATAGAAAAAGAAAAAGGCCAACACTCATCGAAAAAGAAAAAGAAAAACGGCTTGAGAGAAGGAAAAGATAAATGGTTACATTTATTTCTCATTTGTTGTACTAACATAAATATATGTATTTATACATTTATTTTTACTAATGCATTTCCGCATTTATTAATACAAAAGTACATTTATTTCCTTTGTCATTTATATTTTATTTTGGCGGTTTTGGTCCTCCATATACATTTAGGTTTTCGAAACATGTTTAGGTGATTTTTATAGACTCGCTTTCTCTCTCTCTTTCTCTGTTTCTCTCTATTGACTATTTTGACAAATTCACTTTTATGTTATAATAGTAATAACAATAATAATAATAATGAGTATTTGTAAGGCGCTTCTCACAGTTTAACTGTCTCAAAGCGCACATGTAAATTTGTAAGGGAAATGTTGCTTTTTATTCAATTTGTCGTCTGGATTGTTGGTGTTAACTAAGTGGCTGCGGTTATGACAAGACAAAGACAAAGACCAGCGAGCAAGCACATACGCAACAGTGGCCAGGTAAAAAAAACCTCTTTAACGAGGAAAAACCCTGGGGAGAACCCGGCTCACTGGTGCCAGTCAGTAAAATGTACATAGATCTATTTTCCAAATTTTGAAAATAAATAAATTAATAAATACATCATAACAAATACATGTCCACAAAGTCACCATTCTCTCTCCCTCTTTCTCTCCCCTTCTCTTCTTCGTACTGTTATTCGTACTGTTTCGCTCTTTCTCCCATTTTCTCTTTCTCTCTTTCTGCCCCACATGTATATGTAATTTTATGTTGAAATTAATTTACTTTGGTAGACACTTTTACAAAATGAACAAATTAAAATGCAAATAATATATACATTTCTATTAATATACTTTTTTATATAGATTGTGTAGGTTTCATTTGTAGCTGTCTGATTCACTGATCACATTTTCTTTTCATCTCAGCACTCATCTGACTAGAACACGGAGCCATAAAACATGGGAACTTTCATAAAATTACCAAAACAGATTAAATTAAACTCAACTGACTTTAATTTTGTGGTCATGATATTAAAAAAGCTGTTTTGTCAAGACCAAAGTCTCTGACTAAAGTCTAAAGATTTTGTCATGACCAATTTTTTAAATTTATTTTCATTTAAAATGTATGTGTTTGAGGCTTCATGTTCTGACAGCTCCTCTGGGGTAAACACTGTGAACACACTCCCACAACAAGGTGATGTTCTGTCCCTTTACAGTACGTATCAGTCATGGAACAGAGAGGCTGATGACTTCCTCTGGTCAGCAGATCATTTTTTTCCGTTTTATTGACACGTTGGGACCAGTGAAATGTCCGCAACGACTTGGATGTAATTTTGTCCACAGCAAGAAGTTTATGGAACTACTTTTAAGAGAAATGTGCTGCTGATAGAGCTGTTTTACAATGATAATTCTGTCTTGTTTTACTGAAATGTTAAACTAGCAAAAAGAACCCATTCAAAACCGGAGTTTGAGGCCCGGTTAGGGTATTTCTCTGAGGAGTTTGAATATTCTCTCCAGCCTTGCGTGGGTTTCCTCCAGGTCTTTGGTTTTTAAGAAAACGAGTCTTGAGAATTATCCACAGGCCCAAAGTCTCTGTGATTGGTTTCAGCTTTTTGTTACACAGAAATGGAAAAAATTTGGAAAAATGAAATAGTTAGATTTACGCCTCTTTTTTAGATACATCTGTCCAGCCGCGCAAATTAAAAATCAACAAATCTAACCACATTAGCTCCCTGCATTTTGCATGTAATTGTGGTCAAGACAATCTGCTGCAGTTCTAGCCAAGCATCAGAATGGGGAAGTGAGGTGATTTAAGTGACTTTGAGCGGGTCATGGTTGTTGGTGCCCGTCGGGCTGATCTGAGTATTCTGGAAACTGCTGGTCTACTGCCGTGTTGATGCCAGATGTTCAGAGGAGAATGGCCAGATTGGCTCAAGTTAATAGAAAGGCAGCGATTACTCAGATAAACACTCATCGTAACCCAGCTTTGGAGAAGAGCATCTATGAATGCCCAACACGTCGAACTTTAGGCATAAGGACTGCAGCAGCAGAAGAAAGGGAACTGAGGCTACAGTTTGCACAGGCTCACCAAGATTAAACAATAGAAGGTTGGGAAAATATTACCTGGTCTGAGAAGTCTTGTTTTCTGCTGCAACATTTGGATGGTAGGAATTTGGCATCAACAACATGAATTATATCAATGGCTCAGGCATGTGCTGGTGTAATGGTGGGGGATCTTGAACTATGTGTGTACCTAATGAAGTAGTCAGAGAATGGATACCCAAACTCATCACTCTAAAAATAATTAAACTATACAATGTTCATACAAAATGTTGCATATGTTTGTGTTAATACAAGAAGACATTATAAATACCAACATAAGTTCATACAGTTTGTTTCATAGTGTTTAAATCCATTCATCCATCTTCTTAAAGTTTATAATCACGATTTACAAGCATTATTTTTTTTTGCAAAAACAGATAAAAATAAAAGTTCTTATCTTAGAAACATGGACAGTGACATTTTGAGTTTATTGAAACTCATCCTGACAATCAACAGAACCAAATCTAATGTTCTGATGACTAGTCAATTCAGGCCCATGACTCAAGTTTCTCCAAATCATTTTTTTTATTTATTTACCTGATTAGGTTTTCTGAATGGATGGAATAGGCCCATGACATTCAAAATACTTGAACTGGATGCTTTATTAAGCCCAAAAGCTCTGTAAAATAAATTATTTTGCCATTTCTCTCCATTTCACAAATTGTTTAGGTTCTATACTTAGGGTGATGCTTTTGAACTCATATGAGGAGTATATCGTTTACATAAAAATATAAAAATTCGAATGGCTTTTTGTGGCGTCTGATTCATTCATGGTGTTGGGTTTCACCCAAGCAAACCTGGTACCATTGTGTCTAGGCTAAATGCCAAATCTCATTAGTACCTTGAGAACGCTGTCAGGCAGAAAGCCTTATTATTAAGTGCAGATTTGCTTCTGTGCAGCCTCATTTGGTGACAAACTTCCTCTCTGACCTGTGTGTGCTAGACTCCTTGCCTAACATGACCTCTCTGCTCAGGCTGAAGTTACATGAAAGTGCTTCGTGAGGTCAAATTTGGCCCATCTGGAGATTCCGTGAAGTTAATGCGTACAGGGTGAACAAACGCATTGCATTTAAATCTGCTTAAACGCACAACTGGTTTATATGTGGTGTTCCAGCACAGGAGTTACAGTTTACTAAAATGTTGGCATGATGATAAACATTTTATGACCTGTCTTTATTTTAAAGCGGTGACATTTGACCTGACTCACTTTTTCTGAGGCACAGCAAATCCTTTTTATGGTCATACGCTTGTAAAAGCAATCATGATCCAGAATCATTAAAGGGAAATGTTCACATTACATCTAATGTGTTGCTTTTAAATCTAATCCTATTGTTTCTATTGTTCTCGCTAGTACCCTTTACTTATTTATTCAGATTTGCTTGTCTTTGTAGCCTGGCGCTCTTTTCCGAGAAGAAAGGAACAAAATTACTATGCAAAATAGACTTGTGTAATTCTTACTGTATGGTCTTTGCACTATTTTGGGGCTTTTCTTTTGAGAACAAGTTATTGACTTTTGAAAGCTTTACAAGTGGGATGTGAGTTAAGTCTTTACATTTTTTTTTGTATTTACATTTTGCTTCTTAACCTTCTTGGACACATTATTTCACACATCTGTCACTTTCCATCTGTCATCCATTGTTTTCTGATTGGCCGTTTCAGTTCAGGGTGTCAGGAAACATGAGCCAGCATTTCTGAGCCAGAAGGAGGGGTTAACGCTGGAATTTTGACTAACCAATCACAGAGCAAGACACACAGACACACTCTCAGTCTCCAATAGGCTACACTCAATTTATTCTTCATGATTTTGGAAAATGGGAGGAAACCAGAGCCACAGAGAAAAACCATCCAAGCATGAGGAGAACGTGCAAAGTCCCCAAAGAAAAACCTTAACTGTCCTCAAAACCCCAAACAATTTCTTGGATGGGTTCTTCATGACCTGATGCAACTTCGCTATCCACTATTCCACACTATGGTTAGTGCTATTCATTATCTTCATTAAGGAAACCAAACTGTATGTCAAGTTTATTTGTGCTTTAAGTAAATGTTAATACAAGCTCACACATTGATGCAGTCAACGATAGTCTTTGTCAGCAACCCACCCCCAATTCAGAGCCGCAGTCAGGTGAATTGGATAGATGCGTGTTGTGTTGTTTTCTGTTCATATACTACAGTTGAACCATAGTTAACTGGGGTTCACTCACTATGGCTGACATGTGGGGAAAGTGAAGCTTGATGTGCTCGACCAGGGTCCAAGAACTTCCAGTGACTCACACAAGGGTTTTTTTGGTTATAATGAGATTTTGATAATGTCTCAGAAGGAATGATTCAGTTGTGTTTCCAATCTCAAACCTCAAAGCATCTGCTGGCTGTAACTGTGGGATGCTAACAGTTCAGCAATTCTACAAGTCAAATTCAGCGTCAATTATGCATTACAAGAGTTAACATATTCAATTGTCTATTAGTCTACTTATTTGTTGAATATCACATTTTCTATCTTGATAATACACAGAATGTTTTCAACAACTTCTTGATTCTGGGAATTCATGTTATATTTGGCATGGTGAGGTAAAAAGAAAGAGGTAAAACCGGTTATTCAACTAAACTACTTCATCATTTTGACAGTAGACAAAAGGTCTTTCCAAATTTTACTTTAAATAGTTAAAATCATTTGTTTGATTGGTTGATTGCACATGACGGCAAACCACCAGAAGAATGTGCAGCCAAAACAATCAAGTTTGAAAAAGCTTTTAAAAGACAGCCTGCGGTTAAAGAGAACACACACATATTTTATCATTGAAAATGTTTATTAAATATATTTGATTCAAACTAAATCTCAGAATTAAATACAACTCTTGGTTTTTCCTCTCCAGTTTGCTTTTGTTTCAATGACTCAATTGCCATATTCCATTAATTAATACTTAATAAGACATTTCCTTCTGGGATTATGAATCTTGAATCTGAATACCTTTTAATTAACATGAGAAGGTTCAGTGGTTTATTTATCTGTGGGACCTTTGGTCATGACTATTTCTCTAAGGTCAAATGGAGGTCACAGGTCTTGACCGTTTAAGAATGGATGTTACTCAGGATGTGCTAATTGTTCTGTCTTGTTTTGTCAGATGAACTTGGTTCTGTGCTAATATTGTTTTGTTTGTTTGTTTGCTTTAACCACTTGCACTTGTTTAATCAAATGCATTTCATTATAATAACAACGCTATTGCCAATCCTGTAACATCATATTATCAACATCAACATATTTTCTGAGTTTTGAGAAGAACTTTCTTGAGAACAAATCTACTTTGACCTCTAACCAGTATTTTGTTAATTTTTTTTACCGGCTCACATCCATTTAAAAAACAATTTCATTTATTTTAGACAAACTTTCTATTGTGGCCAAAGCAGAATGTCAGGGCAGTAAGATTTTCACACACCTAGGTTTACCTAGAATTTACCTTTGGAATAACTACACAAACGTAACCGTAACCTAGCTTTGTGTGTGTGTGTGTGTGTGTGTGTGTTTTCCTTCCTGTTGCTTTCTCTACTAGGCATGTGATCTTTTGGCCTGTGCTTGATTTATTCATTTGAAATCATTTAATCTGATGGGCTACATTTTGTCAAAACACTGTCTCATTAACTGTGGTCTGTGCACTTGGTTCCTCATTCAGCCTTTTGTAGTGTGACAGGGAGGGCACAAAGAGCAAAGTGGGGCTGGCGGGATGAAGGCTAGCTTTGTTCTGAGGTGTGCTGCTATGGCCAAAAGATTAGCGATGTCTTGATGTGCTCATGCACACGGTCCTATAGAAGCTCATGGTTTGGGTTTCAGAAGGTCACGATAGTTGAACCCGGGAACGTCTGGAAGCTCTACTCGGTACCTTTTTTTTTAGCAAGGTGCTGGCAAGACAATAACGTTGGGCTTGGTTGAATCTTTGCAGTTGCCAGACAACTTTGCCCGATTTCTTGTTGTTGTGTACTTTATCGGTTTCCTGTGAATCAGCCTGGGAAACTCGTTGGTTTGATGCTTTAATGCGCACACATTACTTTTACAAGCATAGTGGAAGGAAATGCATTGGCAGCTTTGCTTTGACCCATGAGATTGGACGTGAACAGTGTGTAGTCTTGAGCTTTGGTCCAAAAGTTTTCCTTCCAGAAGTTTCATGAAGGGAAAATAACGGATCATTTAGATTAGTCTTAATTTGAATATCCTAATTAAAACATAAACATACCAAAACATGTCTAGCTGGTTGTTTTAAGAGACATATTTAATAGTATTCATGTTTTGCATTTTTTGCCAAACATACCATAAATATGTATATATTAGGAGTGTGACAATATCACGTCGTACGAGATCTTGCAATATCCGTTGCATATTCTCACGCGATAATTTTGCTACAGATTTGGATCAAATTAGTGCGAAAAAGTTTAGTGCACGAGCCTCCCGTAGCGCAGCTTGAGTTTAAGTAGAGCTGCACAATTAATCGCAATCTCAATTCTATCCCCCTCGCGATCTTAATCAGGTGTTTATACTATTTTGCCAAAGTCACTGGTTTTCAACGAGCGGACTCTCTGTCAGCTTGTGTAAATAATTTGTGAAATTACTTGCCCGGCAATTTATGGCATCACATTTTGCAGCATTCACATGATGGTTATTACTGCATGCAATTAATAAAATAGAAAGTTTAATTTCAAAAGGGTGATTACAAAATGCACCAACAGTTTTTTGAAAGTTTTTATTAAATAAAATACTATATTGTTCTCCATATATTTTATCATTTATTTTTTTTATTTTTTTCTAACAAATGTAAAGTCTTGTGAACCCAGATAAAATAAATACATACATACGTAATAAACAAATTTGTCTACAGGGTTTCAAAACCAAAAACGGATACTTGGTTGTAGCGGCTGCAAATGATCCACAGTTTTTGAAAGTCTGCAAAGTAAGTGAAAACAAAACAATGTTCATGTTAATACATCTGGTAGTTCAACATATTTTTTGGTCATATACAATTTTTACTCACAGAAATTCTTGTCTTTTTCTAAAAGCTGTGTGCTTTAATGTTCCTCTAGGTTCTGGGTCTGGTTTTTCTGGCAGACAACCCCAAGTACAAAAGCAATAAGTTAAGAGTACAGCACCGCAAAGACCTGCTGCAGGTTCTGTCCGAAAGGTGGGTTTATGGCTGTATTGACCACTATAAAGCACAGAATAGGTCCTTTGAATAATACCCTTTGAAGTGGTAAATAAAGAATAGTCATTGTGGCTTTTTAGACACCATAAACACACCATAAAATTAGTTTTAATATTAAAAAAGTGGTTTATAAACTTGTCTCATGTAAATTAATATCTTTTCAGAGACAAATTAAAATCAAAGAAGCCGTTAAAGTTTCCACTGGTTGATTGTAATTTGCAAATATTGAGTTAGAAATGCTATTTAGACATAAAACACTCCTTAACGACCTCTTGATAGCTTCAATGCAACTACACAATGTTCTTTTCAAATTTGTTTTATCATTTGTCTTTAAAGCTTTGTTCCAGCCCTTGTAATGTAATAATCATGTGCTTTCTTTTTAGAATAAACTTCGATTATTGCATCTGTGGTTTTGTTGAAACGAAATTCCACACCAGACACATCAAACAGAACAGAAGCTTCTGTTTGTTGTGTTTTTTCCCCCACTCTTGCCCCTCGAATCGAAAGGTTTTGTGGAGAAGGGGACTGGGTGGAAATTTGGCCACATATGATTTGAATTTGAGTTATCACGTCAATGTCCTGCTTTTTAGAAGCCTTTTCCGTACCTGTCAAAACTTCACTCATACCTCTGTCCTCCCTCAGGTTCATGGAGGAGACGACTGAGGAGTGGCTGAAACTTTTCGAAGGCACTGGCGTCCCCTGTGGCCCTATCAACAATATTCAGCAGGTGTTCTCCAACCCTCAGGTTAGTCTAAGGTCACGTCAACGTAAGCTTCCAAACATCTGTCGTACATAAGGGACAGAACATAGCTCCAAAACAATGACTTTTTTTCAAAATGTTTTGATTTTTCACATTATAGGAGTCCTTGGCAATTCTTCTATTGCTTTATTTGAATCCTTGTCTTAGGTGAAAGTGGCTTTCTAGTTTCCAATTCAAAACAAATTCATTTTTACACATAAAAGGAGTCTTTTTAAAAATTAGTTTTGCTTTGTACATGTTTGTATTATTCTTTCTATCTATTTTAGCATTATTTGATTGTTTTTACTCTTGTAATTTAGCAGTCCAGGTTATATTTTTGTATGCTTTCAAGGTCAATGCATTTGTTTATAATTGAAACGATAATGTATTTGCTATGTGTGAACTGAACTTCTTATTTTTTATGCATTGGTTTAGAATAATAACAACAACAACAATAATAATAATAATAATAATAATAATAATAATAATAATAATAATAATAATAAAAGTAATAATAATAATTATAAAAATAATTCGATTCAAGATAAAAAAAACTTTATTCATTCCCGGGAAGAAATTGCTTATTTCTTCACAGTTCATTTGGACATAACGCATAGAAAAATACTTTAAAAAAAATCCAAAATAAAAATGTACATCTGCAAGAAATGTACAGTATAGTACAAATAAATAAAGTACAGTACAGTAAATAAAGCGAATAACAATACATAATGACGTGTATTGCACATAACAAAAACAACAAATGAGTTGAAAAGTGAAAAGTCCCAGCACATATGGAGAGGAGTAATACAGCCTGATTGTCACAGGTATAAAAGATCTCACTTAGGAACACTTAGCATTGAATCTTTATCATTCCCTAGTCTACAGGTATCATTTACTTTTACTCAAGTATGGTTTTCAGGTACTCTTTACACCTCCGATGGAAATGAAACTCTATTTAGTATGCATTCACTTTGACTGTATTAATCTATGTTAAGATACAGATTAATACATTCAGAAACTTTATTGTCTTTGTATTGATCCTCTACATGTATACTATATCTGATACATGTAAAGTACATGTTTTATTATCCATTTATTTTTAATAGATTAAATAATATAGCTGCTACATGTTAACTAAACATTGTATTTATTATGTACTTCTCTTTCTGCTTTTCCCTTATCTGGGGTCACCACACCGAATCATCCATTTCCATCTCATTCTATCCTGAGTATCTTCCACCCTGACCCCAGCCAACCTCATGTCCTCTCTTACAACATCCATATATCTCCTCCTTGGTTGTCCTCTTGCCCTCTTTCCTGGCAGGTCCATCTCCAACATCCTTTTACCAATATATTCACTATCCCTCCACTGCACGTGTCCAAACCATCTCAGTCTGGCCTCTCTGACTTTGTTGTTCACACCGGTAACGTGAGCTGTTCCTCTGATGTGCTCGTTCCTTTTTCTGCCCAACTTCATCACTCCTAAGGAGAACCTCAACATCTTCATCTCTGCTGCCTCCATCTCTGCCTCCTGTCTCTTTCTCACTGCCACTGTCTCTAAGCCATAGAGCAGAGCTGGTCTCACCACTGTCTTGTACTTGCACCTTTCCCTTGAATCTAGCTGACACTCTTCTGTCACACAACACTCCTAACACTTTCCACCACCCGCTCCACCTTGCCTGCACTCGCCTCTTCACCTCTTTTCCACACTCCCCATCACACTGCACTGTTGATCCTACGTACTTAAACTCTCAAGTACTTCACCTAAACCCCCTGTAACCTCACTCCTCCACCCTGCTTCTTCTCATTTAGACTTCTGTACCTCCACCTCTCTGTACTTTTCCATCAACTCTCTCAAAGCAAAAATGGCATCAGTGGTGCTCTTGCGGGGCATAAAACCATACTGCTGCTCACAAATCTTTCCTCCTTCCTAAGCCTGGCTTCCACTAATCTTTCTCACAGCTTCACTGTGTGGCTCATTAGCTGTGTTCCTCTGTAGTTGTATTTATTCAAATAATTTTAATTGCCACACACCAGTATTTTTTCGATATTACCTCATCAGTGTTTTTTTTGCTAAACTGTCATGGTGAATAGCTGCTTCAGGGGGAATCTGTATGGCCAAGAGTTTTACAGTTGTCGTCTTCCTGTGCCACAGTTTAGTCTGTAGTGTCCATTTGAAGTGGAAACTTTATTAATGCAAAATGCATGACCTCAATGTTATTGCCTTGATAACAAATGGATCACTATTACCTGCTTAGGGGGGTAAGTCAGCTCCATTTTTTTTTGTTTGATCCACATCAGTAGCTAATAAAGTCAAAAGTGAAATGCTTTCATATGTACCGGCCCCTAGAGCATGGAATCTAACACTGTTGGAATTCGAGTAGACGGAAGATTCAGAAGCTCCTCCACACATATGCGCACTCACTTTTTAAATTCCAAACACGTGTTGGTACAGAAAGTGCATGTACTGGAAGATCGGTGTGTTGAGCCTCTCACTGTAGCACATCATATGATGAGAATTAGCAGTCGTGTTTTAGTCGACTTAATTTGAAACACTCCAGTGATGCTAGTATTTAATGGTCTCCGAGCTATTTACTATACCTCATTTCCATTTACGGCACAATGACGTTGTGGTTTGTTCTGTCACCTTACAGTAGGAACAACTCGTTCGAGACTCAAGTTTAAGTTTGCATGTTTAAATGCTTGCCTGGATTTCTTCTAGGTCTCCAGTTTCCTCCCACTGTCTAATAGTGAGAATGTGTGTGTGTCCTGCCCCGTGATTGGGTTGTCACTAGCCAAGGTGTGTCTCCGCATTAATGCACAGAGTTGCTGGGATTGACTCCTCCTGACCCAGAAATGAAATAAGCGCTTTGAACAGTTTTCCACAAACAAAAGCTTGTTATTAAATGCCGCTTAATAAAAGTGTTTTTGAATTTGTGACGCCAATTTTGGCGTTTCACGGTTTGTGAAAAAAAAACAACGTAGTTTTTGGACCTTTAGATCATGATTAAGAAATGACTATTTCCTACTCATATCCTACTTTTTCTTTTGCAGATTAGTCAGTTTTTTTTTTTTTTTTTTTTTTTTTTTTTAGTAGTTTAGGACACCTTATAGTCTGAGTAAGACAGTAAATATATTTTCTTGAGAAAAGTTTTTACCCAAAATTGTACACACATGATGATGTAAACATCTGCGAGCATGTCAACTTTCTGAGTTATTAAACTTTACCACCACATGGGACATGCAGAACATTTGATGAAGTTGTGTAGTGTCAATGTTCTTTTTCAAGAACGTTCTCCTTCTCCAGGCTCCTGCTATTCTACAATCATCTCACCTCAACAGATAATATAAAATACGTCATGTATATATAATAAAGGTAGCTTCTGGGTGCCAGTGGATGACAAGCACCTTCCATGTCTGATTTGACTGAAAAGTCCAGTAGAGGTATTGATTGTGTGTAGAGATCGTATCTGTCTGAGGGAAACATTATCCGGCTTCTTACCTGACAAAACCAAAAACATCCAGATTGGAGAAATCAGCATTAGCTGCTAGAGCTTGGAAGAAAATGGCCAACTGATGCGAAGAGCAAGCTGGAGATGGTTCCTTGACAGCTGCTCAAGTTAAGGTTAGAAAACCAGATGGAGAGGATATGGACAGTGAGGTTAGTGTTCGAGCAAGATAGAGTGGGTGATATTGAGACATATTGGTTGGAGACGGGCGCCGCAGCAAGACGTATGAGTAAAGCAGATGGAGGTGGAGTATGTTTGTCTGTGACGTTTATGTTGTGGTCTGAGGTCATGTGGTCTGATAAAATGGTGTAGTGGTTGAAGATCACAGGGGTTTGCTTTACTGTTTATCAGAGACCTAAACCAAACCTGGACGATAAATCTTAATACTGCTGCTGGTTTTCATGCGACCTTTACTATCTGCTGAGCAGTAACTCATTGTTCTTCCTCCTCCCCGAGGCATAACTTAAAGTCTTCACATCTTCCTGTCATATTGCTCTGTGGATGTTAGATAAGTTATCAAGCGCTCGCTCTCGGCAGGAGCGTGACTAACATGTGATTATTAACTTTACATCATGGCTAGCTCACGGTGATATCTGAATCTTGGTGCTTTACAGAAGCATTTACGTGTTTTTAGAAACCTCTTTTTTTCAGTGGTTTTCAAGTTTATGATATACGCATTTGTGAATAAGATTTGTAATGGATAAGTATGGAAATCCTTTGTAAAGCTCAGATATTAGTGGCTTATTTAAAACTAAATTATTATTTTCTATGTATTATTCTATCTATTTTAACATTTTATATTTGTATATTAATGATGCATAATTACAAATAAAAAGTGTGTGTGTGTGGTGTCTGTCAAATTTGAACCCACAGCTATAATGTTGTGAGCAATGTTGTGTTACTGACTGACCCACAGGAAACTAACGGAAATCATTTCCCAGTTGGTGTCACACGTAACACGTATTTGCAGGTTATTGCTCATTTCAGCATTGACCTTCACATCTGTACTGGATCCAGTTAATATTAATAAAAAAATTGGATATTTCCAGTGCATCAGGCCTGTCATATCAGGTAGCAGACTCTGGATTTGGGTAAAATGGCTCCCAGATGTGAGCCTGATTGAATGCACAATATTCTCACGGATGGAAAAAAAGGAAGATGATGGTTTTCTCCTGAAGAGTTTCTTCCTCTTTTGAGCTTCCAAGGCTGATTAAATAACTCCTTGTTTTTGCCGTGTTTAGTGTTTGCATGTGAGAATGAGACTGTGTTTATCTCAGACTTGTTTGAACTACATAGCCAGTCTAAACCTAAGTATGTTCCAGCAATCTGTTGAGGGCTTAGTGTGAAATCCACACCACCCTGATCTCTGCTGTGTTATGACTTACTATGTCAAAGTACTAATTTTTTTTTTGGGGTCGGTTAGTTTCCGACACCAGTTTTCCATCACCCGTAGATCAGGCCTAATGTTCCTCTTCATTTGACTGCATTAGTGTTTTCCAGATCCATAGACCAAATCTCTCTTGAACTGTAGTTCTTGCTGTTTTTTGGAAGTACATAGATAATGTGTAGAGTTACATATATCGTCTCTCTGCTACTTCTTGTCTCACCTGCTTAAATCTCACCCCTGAAACTATAGGGACACTCCCAAAAGGATTTTGAGAGAATTCCTTTTTGAGAACATTCTCAGAAAACCACATACGTATGTTTAGGAGAAGTGCACTGGAAGGTGACCTTTAGTTTTCTTTTATGTTGAACGCTACAGCATCTGCACACAATAACAGATAATTACTGACCTTGGTGTTGTCTAACAGCAGAGTTTTCCACCAACTGTTAACAAGTGAGGAGATGTTTCCTGGCCACGTGGACTTTAAAACAGGCACCCAAATGCGAGAAGCTGCAAGCGATGAAACAAACAAGGCCTTTCTATGTCCTGTTGATTCCAACACTTTTCCTCCAGACCATGCAATCGTCTCTGGCTTTGTTTTAAGAGGTAGGACAAAGTCCAGTGCTTGTAATGTTAAAATGTATCAGAAGAAACTGACGTTTTAAAAAGTTGACATCAGGTTGGAAGTTGTTCTTACATCTTCTTCTTCCAAATGGTCTAAAATTACAAAATAAGTCTTATTAACATAAAGAGCGGCCACATGTTGGACCCTCACAGGCCGGATTTGGCCCACAGCCGTAGTATGGGCATCACTGATTTAAAAGTTTTGTGCAATTATCCAATCATCCATCTGTTTTCTACTGCTTATTTATTATCTTGTACATTGGGAGCGGCAACTCTGAT
Organism: Paedocypris sp. Pulau Singkep; assembly: GCA_017309775.1. Classification (NCBI taxonomy): domain Eukaryota; kingdom Metazoa; phylum Chordata; class Actinopteri; order Cypriniformes; genus Paedocypris; species Paedocypris sp. Pulau Singkep. Next base: position 118,029 of record MU204244.1, read on the forward strand.
CCAGATACACACTCTGAATTGATGGCCAACCAGTCACAGTGAGAGACACACATTCACCAACACCTATTGGTAAATTCTTTGAGTGTGTATAATCTGCCACCAAAATACCTTGTCCTTAACCCTCAAATTTGGGTCTTGACAGGTCCTTCTTGCTGTGAGGAACTGCCCACTGCTCAACTGTGCCACCATTTGAGCAGTATAAACGTTTCAGTTACGTTACTTCACTTTCATGCATTTAGCAGACATATTTATCCAAAGTGACTTGCGTATCATTATATATCTAGTCCAATTCTCTTCCCCCTTATCTTGTACAGCATAAGGAATGGACTTTTACTGTCCATCCCCAGGTTATATTTTTTTTAAATAGCCGAGAGAAGAGGAAGAGCATGATTATGGTGCATTTTTAACATTACCAGTGCAATGGAATCCATCCTGTGTTCATACTCTATTGAACTAAACAGTTGTCTTCACTATACTTGTAGATGTAAACATCAGGCCTGCATTAGATCATTAACAAAGACATTAAGTTGAAGTTCAAGTTCCTTTCATTTGTATAGCGCTTTTCTTAGTCCGAGACCAACGCAAAGACGCTAAAACGGTTCGAATAACGTCGACACCGTCCTGGTGAAATGACAGTTCTCCAAGCGACGGTGTCTCCATCCTGATGGTAACGACACTCCTCAGCAGCCAGACCGGCGTCGTTTCCACCGGCAGGGATGCGTTCCTCCGTCAGGGATGTGGTATGTGGCGTTGTCTCCTCCGGCGGCGATGCGGCCTCGTCTCCTCCGGCAGGGGTGTGGATCACGCAGGACCTCAATCAGGGGAGTTCTGAGGTCACGCAGGACCTCAGCAGTGGAGTGAAGCGAGCAAGAACAAAAGCTATTAGCACTATGAAGGGCTCTAAGAGAAAAAATAGCAGTGATGCTACGGTGCAGGTGAGGTTCGGTTCCGGGCTACTATCTAGTGCAGCCTTCCTTTTCGTTAATGTTAGTAATTGAATATTTTGCCATTACAGTTTTGAATATGCCTCATTGAAGAGATGGGTTTTTAATCTAGATTTAAACTGACTAACTGATTCTGATTCACGAATTGTGCTAGGCAGAGTGTTCCAGTATTTTGGTGCTAGAAAAGCGAACGATCTTTCCCCTGTGAAGGTTTTAGAGATTTTTGGTATTACGAGCTGCCCTGAGTTTTGAGAGCGCAGAGGTCTCCTTGGCTCGTAACACGTGATGAGCTCACTGAGATACAGAGGAGCTAGACCGTTTAATGCTTTATAAGTTGTTAGGAGAATTTTAAATATAATTCTATATTTTACGAGTAACCAATGTAGCAACATTAGCACTGGACTAATATGGTCGTACTTTTTAGTTCTGGTCAGTAGTCGAGCGGCCGCATTCTGAACTAACTGAAGTTTATCTATTTGTCGGGCAGGAGAACCTCCCAGAAGACCATTACAGTAATCTAACCTCGAGGTCATAAACGCATGTATGAGTCTTTCTGCATCCGACCTAGGGAGCATATGATGCAGCTTTGCAATATTCCTGAGGTGGAAAAATGCTGTTCTACAGACGTTGTTAACATGGGTTTCAAATGAAAGTTTATTATCAAATATAACACCGTTTTTCACTGTTGATGAAGATGAAAGTTTAAGTCCATTAAGATTTAGATTATATTCAGGGTCCTTTATTTTTTGGTTAGAGTCAATAAGCAATAATTCGGTTTTGTCCTGGTTAACCAACAGGAAGTTTTGCATTATCCAGTCACTAATATCACTGAAGCAATCAAACATTAAATGGTGGGACTGTTGAGCAATGACAAAAAATCTACTCAAGAGGAATTATTTTCTACATTTTGTTTGATGAATTACCACTAATCCATTGAGACCAAAAATTGGAATTTCAAATTTGGTAAATATACATTTTATATATTTTTACCATATATATCTGACTATAAGGTGCAACAGTTTATAAAGGGACTAATAAATCAATTATTGAAATCAAATGAAAAAAACATTGGTTTTCTAATCTTCGCATATAAGGCACCGAATATTTTCGTTTTATAAGGTGTGCTGTATATTTGTAAACACATTTTAAGTTTTTAAGTGCGCATTATAGTTCAAAAAATTCAGTAAGCCTATTAACGTATGCTTCTAACACTTGTAAACGCTTCCAGCTTTTTTACCATGACTTGTTCTAGTGGTCCAGGATGAAGGTGTGGATGTGCGTGTCTTAATGTGATGTTCTCCAGGTGGAGGTCATCATCTCCCAATCATTTTGTTGTCGTTCGCTTGACGACGTTTTTCTAAACTAAAGCAGCTGCTTCGACAACAGTGACTTCAGTCAGTGTTTATGTGTCAAGGCATTTCCTCTTTCAGATGCGTTTCTAATAAAGCAAGCATTTGTTTGTTATAGTCCTTTTGTTTGGGCGGATTGTTAGAGAGTTGGTGCGCAGTTTCTTTCAAGCTGTAAAGGAGGAAAACGATCTTAACTTATAATGTGTCCTTCCTTTTACCTTCTCTGCAAACTCATGGTGGACGGGGAGGTCCAGAGCAGAGCAGGAATATCTGTCAAACACGTATAATGCAGGCCTCAAGCAACACACTGATCTTAATAAATTCCCAAGTGAGAATTTCAGTCAAGAGACTCTTTAAAGTCTGTGTTCTAGTGCTTCTTCTGACCTCTAACCATCTGTAACTAATAAAGAGCCTTTGAAGGCTCTAACGTGTGAAGCTAATAGATTCATCTGAAATGTAACATCAAGAGAACTTGATCAAGAGAGTTCAGTTGTTTATTGGACATTTCATCAACGGTAAAATGTACAAATTGGATTAATTGATATAAACATGGTAATGAAAAAATTGACTGAATAGTAACTAAAAGTTTGCCTATATACATATACAAAGTTTTATGTAACTTACAACGTTTTTAGGGCAGAATTGTTGCTTGCGTTTACATTTAGAAGTTAATACGTAATACCAGTAAAGATTTTAAGTATTACAATGTTACACACTCAATTTTATTTCATGTAACATAACCATTTTAATTCATTTTAAAGCTTTACCTGTTTTACTAATAGAAAGTCTTGAAATGGAGTTGTGAAGTCTTTCAAGAATTTGGTCCTGAAACTCAGTCACTGAATAGTACTACACTGTAATGTTATGGGAGATGTAGTCTGTCGTTTTGTCTATAGAGGTCCTCTTTGCTCTGAATACCATCTCCTGCGAAACAATGTAGAATTCACACTCACTCACTCTCTCTCTCACATGCATGTGCACACACACACACACACACACACACACACACACACACACACACACACACACACAGGTATATATAAATCAGAATGTATTGATTTTGATGATATTACATATAATTGTAATCTTTTCTAATTCACTGTTCATTTTAAACTCTTGGCTTTTTTCTTATTTTGTTTTTAAATGAATGCCAATAGAGAGCAAAAAAGGTATAGTAGTCATTGTAACATACAATGAATGTAACTGAGTCTTTCACAATCATTTGAAACATTTTCAAATTCATTTATATCTTCCCTGCTTGTAGAATACACCCAGTCTTGCTTTCTCAAATACAATCATACTAATTGTTACTCAAAATTATCTCTGAAATTAACCACCATTGACAGATTTTGAAATGCCCTACATGTTTCTGAAAGCATTATGTGAAAAAACAATAAGACATATTATGAAGCCGAAAATATTATTATTTTTTCATTAATGGCAAAGAAGGAACACTTTGATTCTTTCCATTTTCAAATTAGAGGCTGTGATTAGTGTGTTGGTGGCCTGCATTTTTTACATTTCAATCCAGTATTGAGTTTCCCCCCTGAAAGGAAGTAAGTCTTCCTTTTAGCCACGTGAGGAACATTTCCCATCATGTTTATGCCTTTCAGTGCAGTGATGCTGTTTGTTGCTCACTCGGTCAGTCTGGGGCCAGCGCTGGAACACTGCTCACTGTGTAGCCATTGTGTGAAAATTATTCTCAATTAGACTAAATGAGCTTACAGTGATGTATTTTGACCTGCAACACAGACTATTTAATTCTGTGTTTGACATTCCAAACCAATGAGTTTGTGGCATGATAATACTGTATTGCAATAATACAGTATCTTCTCCTACTATCTTCTCTCTCTCTCTCTCTCTCTCTCTCTCTCTCTCTCTCTCTCTCTCTCTCTCTCTCTCTCTCTCTCTCTCTCTCTCTCTCTCTCTCTCTCTCTCTCTCTCTCTCTCTCTCTCTCTCTCTCTCTCTCTCATATATCTTATGATGCTTACAGTTGTGATCATTTGTCAAACAACATTGAAGTAAATCTCAAAACAATCAAGCATAAAGTAACAATTTTTATTATGGTATATATTTGATTGTAAATTGATTTTCATTTGATTTATTCTATTTGGTTTATTTATTCTTTATTTCTTTCTATTTTGCTAGTTTTCATCCCTTGATTTGTGGTGTTCCGACATTCTGTAGTTCCTTTTTTGATTTTCTGTAGTTTTTGAGTAGAATTTTGTAATTTTTTTTATATTAAGCACTATATTTTTATTGACTTCTAGAATACAACAAGTGTGTGTGTTTTGAAATGAAAGCCTTAAAGCAACAGAACCATTTTCTTACATTAGAGCTGCCTTCAAAAGGAAGGATTCACCCAGACAAGAGTCATGGTGAACTATTTTTGAGTCCTCCTGATTTATGTACATCTGTCTGCCCCCCTGTCCTTGTCTGTACACTATGCACCATGTTTTCCCTGTCCCAAATGTTTGTGGTCTGATGGATAAATTTTACACAAGCACTTAAAAGCTTGTGATGTTTTTCGGCCATCTCCCATAGGAACATGGAAAAGACTGTCCAATTTTCTATTCAGAAATCTAGGGAATGTCATTGTCCTTTTTGGATAGAGCGTAGACATTTTTATTCAGTGATGGTTAATGCAAATATTGATTAAATGGGGATCAGAATATGAGTGTGATTTTATTTGTTTTTAAATAGTTTTTTTTTATCTAACAACAGAGACATTTAAGGGGATGCACAGTACAGTTTCTGTACAATTACTCACAGTCCAATGCCTCATGCAAAAATACATTTTTAAAAGATATAAATTCCTGTAAATGGACCCCCCTCCCAATAAACCATAGAATTGTCTTTACAATCGTTTAACACAGTAATACCTGAGCACAAGCACATAATGCAAGTCTGTGAGAGAAAGCGACAACATTTAATTTGCTAATGTAATTCTATGGCAAACTAGTAGAAGAGAATAAAGTAGATTCAAATTTTTAAATTGTGAAAAACTAAAGGGTCCATGTCAAAGATTTCAATTTCCCACAAGCCTTTGTGTCACACTCAGGAAAGTGCTTCCGCTGCAGCAAGACAGAATCAGCTTCTGCAAACATTCCAACATTAAACTTGCATTTTAAAACTAAAAATTGAAATTGAAAATACGAAGCATCATTTTTGTTTTCATTTTCAATTGACATTTAGCTGCTGAATATGTTCATGTTGATTTACTGATGTTGCTACTGATGTTTGTTTGATGCTACTGATGTTTGTAGCACGTATTTAATATAGAAAGCATCTTGCATTTGCTCAGCTTCTACTTTACAACACACGGCATAACTGGTTTGAACCCTGCGTTTTTTTTCTTACTGTACTGTATGTTTTTTGTTGTTGTTTTGATGACTATTCTATTCCATGTGTGTATCATATTTGTACCCTGATTCATCTGATTGGGACGATTTCAGATTGTGAAAATGTTTTGACTCTAGCCAATATATATATTTTTTTATTTCATTCGTTTTTTAATGGCAGGCTGAAAGCATAATGCATATCACTTTAATCAGAAAAGTTGACTCTGCAAAAAACCCTGCATGTTTTAAACTCAAATAATGATTTTTTCCCAAACCATGCAAGTCCTTCAATCTTCCATCTGTGACATTTTTAGAATCAGTATATTAATAAATGGTATTTTAATCAAAGCAAAACATTTTGGTCCAGTGTAGTAGAGGGCTTGGACGCGTGTCTGAGACTTGAATCCCACTACTGCTGATTCAGAAACTGAGTGTCCTTGGGCAAGACATTGTCCTCCACTTGTCCCAAGGCTTAGGCTGTCCCATAGTTTAGGCTCCGGGTTTATGTGCGTTCACTTCATTGTGTGCATGTGCACTTCACTGGAAGGGTTAAAAACAGAGCACAATTTCGATACAGTCCCCCATGGCCACATTGACAATTTCACTCACTTTACTGTATGATGTTGCTTTTTGAATTTTAGGCAACCTCCTATAGTTTTTTACTTAAAAGCAGTCCAAAATTTTCAAGATTTTCATGCTCTAATTACCATATTGAGTTGCCTGGCTTAATGCTTTGATAGCCAAATGCTAAATAGAGGACTGTTTATCGAAGGTGCCATTTTCAGAGCACAGGTTCTTGTCTTCATCAGCCATGCTTGTAGTTTCACGGAGGTCACCTGTAAGTTCAGCATTGCACGTGCAAGCCTTTTGATAAAATGCATATGTTCTGGCATCTTTGTTCAGTATGAAGTTCAACCAAGGTTGAAATGTGTTTCATTGAGATCTTCTTTTGTCATCATCTGAGGTGCGGCAGGCTTTATTTTATTGTTTCCTTTGTGCCGAGGGTCTAAAGTGGCCCAAAGTTGACAAATATTATTGCGGTAAACTCTAGTTGTTATGGCGTGTGGTACACATAGTTTTTCACAGTAGAGTCTTCTGACCACAAAAACCAGAGTTATTAGATACGTACATTTATTAGTTAATAACACATTTAATTTATTAGATACGGTAAATATGTCATTAAATGCACAGGTTTTTTATTTTTTTGCAAATAAACATGTAAATAGTGACAATGGGCGTGCAAGAGAAAGACACGGAAGCTTGCGAGACGAATCAGATGCTCATTAGAGAGATCATAAGTGCACAAAAGAAATTGTCTATGAGAGAAATGTTTTGATCTTTCTCTACAAAAGATTCATTAAACACAGGTTGTTCTTGAACCTTTTCAAGTTTTCTAGAATCTTTCGAATGGAGCCTTCACTAATGTTAAAATCTTAGTTAAACTTCAAGATGATGCAGTGTTGATGCATTAATGAGACACCTGAGGTTGGATTCTTTGCCGTGTGGCTGTCGCCAATCTTAAGTATGCACAACCGTACTGGTTTGTTTTGCATACATAAGTGGGAACCTACTGTATATATACATAAACATTATGTACCACAAACAATATTTTTCCAACAATAAAATACAAATTAAAATGAAGTACCGGTAGTATAAAGTTAAAAGGTTTAATCGTAGCCCTTCAGTTGTATTGACACACACACAAAAAAAAAAA
>MU204244.1:137400-149480 GCA_017309775.1 Paedocypris sp. Pulau Singkep
AAAAAAATGCTCATTTTAATTAGGAACTCTTATGATCCCTAAAACAGTTTCAGTCCAAGTTTTAATGGTTCTGTTTTTCATGGAAAACGAAGCATTTTACAGGAAGTCCTGACTGTGTGGACAGGGAACATTACAGGAAGATCTTGATTGCTTTATCCAGTTCTGTTCAGTTCTCTCCCATCAGGAATGTATCACTCGAAACTGCTCTGTCCTTCATCTGTCTTTAATTCCAGTCAATGTGCTGCAAAGTGAGAGGAGGTAGTCTCAATTCTTCTCCCTCAGTTCTAAGTGACATGTCAATTCAAAGTGCTTCTTGCCCCTTCAATGCCCCTGGGGTCACCATATTCCTACAGTAAGTCACAATGACCGAATAATTTATTAAAGCCAAATCTCAAGTTAGCAAGCCTAGCAAGCTACTCGGAGTCAGCAACGGGAGGATGTGGCAAACAATGCTGATCTCTCCCATATTAGCAGGACTGCAAAGACACATCTCCAAAGCTTCCAACCAATGTTCTTTGTTCCAACCACCATTCCAACCAATGCTTGTACATGTTCAGTTTTTAGCCCTGTGATGATTATTGTGTGTGTCTGTGTGTGTGTGTGAGAGAGAGAGAGAGAGAGAGAGAGAGAGGGAGGGAGGGAGGGAGGGAGAGAGAGAGAGAGAGAGAGAGAGAGAGAGAGAGAGAGAGAGAGAGAGAGAGAGAGAGCACACACATGATTTAAAAAAAATAGTAATGCTTTAAACTTTGATTCAATCAATCTAATTTTGAGATTCAATATGAGTGATTTGTTTACTTGGTGACTGGAGTTGGTTAACATATCACTTCTTGTTTTACATTGTCTTTAATGTCTTGTATTGTTTAAGGTCGAGTATACTGTGGTCATACTGTAAACTCCCTCGATTTGACTAGCTTTAAGCATTCACAGTTTTTTTGTTCTCAGTCCTAGTTGATGTTCTTGAGCTTTCATCCTTATGGCTTCAGTTTAAGAGCGGGAGTCCTGGGTGTGACGTGTCCATGACGTGTTCTTCCAGAGGGAGATTTGATTTGAGGCTTCATGTGAAATCACCAAATTATGCAGTAATTCCTGTCTCGAAATGCTGGCTACATATCCAATAAATTACGTTTTGTGGGAAAGCTCTTCTGATGCACAACCAATTTGCTTCTGTGAGATACATTTGACTGGTAAAATTGTATCTTGTCAAGTAGATAACAGTTAAATATTGGAAGTTAAGGATGGAGAGTGAAATGTAATATACTAAAGATTGGCCACAAAATCCTCATTTTGCATTCAGCGAGTAGAGTTTACACACTTAGCAGAAGGCATCTACACGACCTATAAATAAAGCATCATTCAGTTCGTTTTTTATAGAAGAGCCAAAGAAGTATCTCAGTATTGAGGGAAACATCCAAGGATTTAAAAATGAATAAATGAATAAAGACATAGGGGAGAGGGGAGAGTGTCATCCATGTCTGGTGGTCTGAACCTCATCTTACATAACTGTCTGGTTTTAGCTTAGCGACATGTGAATGTAAAGTTCGACGTGGACTCTTGGTGCTGATGCTGGGCAAACATAATTAAAACAAAAATTCTAAAAAATATAAAAAGTAAAACATAAAATTTCAATTATCATATATTCTTCATTATTTGCTAATTAAATTATTTAATATTAAAAGTATGCAATGTATAATGTAATACATTGCTACCCCCCCCCCCCCTGAAAATGTAAGTGCACTTCTTACTATACAGTTATGTGCAGTCATGGGTGCGATATGGAATGTTTGTTGTTGTTTCTTACACATTTTATTTATTTATTTTGGATATTACTGTATAATTTGTAAATACATCGTCTACAAGTTACCACTACAATTTCCTATTTAAAACTTGATTAGTATACTGAAATATTTACTTTCGATTGTGGTGAAAAGTCTGACAGATATGATTTACTCAAAAAAAGCTTTGTATCTTTATAATTCATATATTTTAGACTACCTTTCATTTACTTTTCGTTACAATTATATAGTTTTAAACCTACAATTTATTGGTCCCTAGTTCAAGTCTCTACCACAAACGTCTCTTTTACAATTTTTGTGAAAAGATGGTCAAACAAACACAGAGTATCAGACGTTCCTTGAAGTGAAGTTAGTCAGTAGCATTCAGTTTATCGGTTTTAGCACTGGAAGGGTAAAGAAATGTGTGTGAGTAATTGTCTCTGGCTCACGTTCTGTCTCCATTCCCAGATTGCTCACAATGGCCTTATTTTGGAAATGGACCACCCAACTTCGGGAAGGATAGCAGTGGCAGGTTTGTACAGAATGTTATTGAAGTTAAACAACTCTCTGCCGCCTTTCATCTCAGCTGATTTTAGCAGGTATTTCGTTTGTTTGACTGCGAGTTGTTTTAACACATCCGGATTGTGTTCTGAATTAGTGCTTCCCTAAGTGAGAGTGCTATGTTTACACTTGCTATTTTCATTTTTGTTTTGTTTTTTTCTCTAGTAGCTTTTTAAATTTAGGTTTAACAGCCAGAATGTGGATTAGACAGAGACAGACAGACATATAGATAGACAGAATTGCACATTGATGGGTAAAGAGACGGACGGATAGATGGATGGATGGACGGACAGGCAGAAAGACAAATGGATTGATGAATGGATGGATATATGGACAGATGCATAGATGATGGAATGATAGACGGATTGACGGATTATATGGACAGAAAGACAGATGGATTGATGGATAGGTGGATGGATGGATGGACAGATGGATTGATGTATATATGGAAAGAAATGTGGAGGGATGGATGGATGGATGGATGGATGGATAGATAGATGAAAAAATGAATGGATTGATGGATGGATGTTTAGTATATATGGATGGAAGGAAACGAAAAGGAAGGAAAGTGAGGTGACGGCAATATGGCTACTAGGGACCATACTGAATTTGTGCTCAGCATTTAACCCATCCGTGAAAGTGCACATACACACAGTGAAGTGAACACACACAAACTTGGAGCAGTGGGCAGCCTAAGCCGTGGCGCTCGGGGGGCAAGTGGGGTTCAGTTTCTTACCCAAGAACACTTAGTTGCAGAACCAGTGGTGGGGGATTTGAACCTGCAACCTTTCAGACACGAGGCCATGTGCCCTACTACTGGACCACAATGTCCCGGAATGATGGATAAGTATAAAGACGGATGGATGAATGAATGGATAGACAAATGTACATACAAAAATATAGGCAAAGAGACAGACTACATGGATAGACTGATTTAGTAATTCTAGACAGAAATTTACATCTGCACTACTAAAAATATTTATAAAATAATGCAGTATTTTGGATGCTGAAAAAAGTGTAAACTCTTTGTTTTAGAACGAGTCAGTAATTTTGAGTTTTGGTTCAAATGTCTCTTCTAAACACTGGGAAATTTTGTTGCTTTCTCTACTACGTCCAACAATCACTGATCAATGTTGCCGAAACACTTTGTAGGGTTAAGTCCCATCAGAATTTTAGAACAATAAAGATACATGGACGCCATCCCTTCTTTTAAACAATGGGTCATATTCTTCTGTAGATGCTTTGGCTCTACTCTGCCGTATTTCATTTTTCACTATAAAGGTCCCAGAGAAACACTTACTGTGTTTTCACTCAATGAGCCATATATTCTATTATTCTCCATCTCCACAACTGACAGATCTGTGGTTTGCTTGTTCTTTTGTCTTTGAAAATCTGAGATGGAGACTGCATTTTCAAAAGGTTAAATGCAGATATTTTCTTGAAAGTATGTGCTTTCTCCCCCCAGAGAGGTGCATATAAAACCCTTGTGAACTTGCTCCAAGACAGGTGTTTTTAACTGTAATCATACAAATATACCACTTATATTGACTTAAAAGTTTCGTTTTGTCCTTAAGAAGAAAACTCTGGCATGAAATAACAATGCAATCAATGGATTTGCTTTGATTGTACGGTTTTGTTTTTAGAACTTGCTATTCTAATAGATAGATAGATAGATAGATAGATAGATAGATAGATAGATAGATAGATAGATAGGTAGGTAGGTAGGTAGGTAGGTAGGTAGGTAGGTAGGTAGGTAGGTAGGTTGGTAGGTAGGTAGGTAGGTAGGTAGGTTGGTTGGTTGGTTGATTGATTGATTGATTGATTGATTGATTGATTGATTGATTGATTGATTGATTGATTGATTGGTTGATTTGTCTTTCTTGTCTTTTTTATTATTACATTTTGTATTTCTGTATCAATGTATGTATTTTCTATGTTGTAACATAGTAATATCTGTCGCAAAAATACAGTTTTCATTTCAGTTTTCTAATGTGCCAAATGTGGCGTACCAATCAACACAGTCTCTAAATTGGCCATTAACTGCCACTGTCTGTAACTATTACGTAATGAATGTGAAGAGTAAATATACGAAACCAAAATTGCTTTATAAATCAATGTTGCAAACAAGGGTCATCGTGTTGCGTAATCTGCACATCATCCAAAGACCACAACCCATTGAAAATGTCCTAAAGAAAAAAGCTGGAAAGTATTTAATGAAATTACAGAGTGCAATGTTTAAAGCATTATTTGACTGTTTTAAGATGCCAGATAGTGAGAACAAACAAGCCTCAGAGGATGTTTGTGTGCCATTGATTGCAGAGCTGCCTCATTAGGGATCGTAGGGAACAGTGTATTGTGAGCCACTTCCCAAAAATAAACCCCTTTATTTAAACCAAAGTCTCTTGGCTGAAACTTCTTGTTAGCTGAGCTAGAGGTTTCCTGTCTTGCACTCTGCACATGTGATAAAGACTAAGATGATCATTTGATAATGCGGATTGGGTAAGACACGTTTAGTACAGTTTCAATAGAAAATTTTGTTCTTTAAGCATTTAATTGAAAATGTAAAACCAACGGGAACACAAATTGCAATGTATAAAGCATAGCGACGGAAGAAAACAACTTTATTATCCATGATAGCGTGGTGCTATGTTTTTTCTGACTAACTGGTTGTGAGATGCTGGTATTAGTATTATGGTGAGCTAGTATTAAATTGTTCTGTACTGCTGACACAACGTGTGCGCAGAGTGTCTTCGATAGAGATTCAGAGCAGTCTGTCACACATACATAATACCTGTTTTAAGGTGGCCTTCTAATAGAGGTGGCCTTCTATTCTTCAACCCATCAATCATGTTGGCCATGCGTACTGCACATGGGTGAGAGGAAAGGCTTGCCCTCTGTCCAGAATAAAGTTGGAAATAAGACACATATAACAGTGTCTGAGCCTTTTCGTTGTCTTTACGCACAAAAGTACAACCCGCGAGAGACACTGGTGATGTCGAGGTCCAACGTCATTGTTATTGTTACAACTCCATCCGGGTCTTCACCATCTCCGGCCGCTCCGTCACTTACCTGTTGTCCATCATCATCATCAGCCCAATCTGCCACACCGGTTCCTCATCACTCACGTTCCCCGGACACTATATAACCGCCAGTCTACTCCTCAGTCATTGTCTGTCATTGTCCACGATCGTCTGATCCCGACGCACCAGCACAGACTCACCTACCTTCTTCCTCGACATCACCATCCCTCTCTTCATCATCCTCGTCATCGTCCCGTCATCTGTGTCCAGTGTCAGTATCTGTCCTTGTATTCCCCTTTTGTTTGTATTAAACGTCACTGTGCACGAATCCGTTCCCATTTCCGTCTTCTGTTTTTCCCTCGCTCACGCTCACTCTCTATCCGAGCGCTGAGCGTATCGCATTGTTATAATAGCGATAATAGCAAGATTATCGCACAATTTAAGATGGCGGAATAAACAAACGTTTATTCATGTGAGATTGTCCCGTTTCATTATATATCTACGTAAACGTCTACCAAAGGGCAAACAAAACAACTGTTTATTATTACAGTTAATACAATATTTTATTATATTTAAAAATATTTTGTCTTAATTTAGGGAGATTCAAAATGGATTAGGGCGTTCAAAATTAGAGTTGAGTACTCATTAGAGTACTCAACATTTTAAATTGAGTACATTTTTGCTTGAATTCACTTCAGATTTTGCAATTGAATTGAAAAAAAAAATATTACATTTTTTTATTCTTGAACAAATTGTCCCTGAAATTACTTTTTTTTTTGCAACATTTCTGCAGATTTTTTGCAACATTTCTGAGATTCTGTTTGTGTAGCAAACTGATATTTTCTCTTTTCAAAGACTTAAGGTTGGATTTCAGGTATTCAGTGCGAGCGCATCGGTTTTGATGCTGTTTCTGTGAGCTGGAACAGTCAGATCGCTGTAAGCCTCTTGTAATCTGCCGTCAGCGTCAAGATACTGAATGTGCTTTCACCTCGCACCTTAATACCTCAAGGATTTTTCAAAACTCAGTGTCATTTCTGACCCGTCAACTTACTTTTCCACAAAATGTCTCACATGCGGTATGAACGAAGTGCAGAAAATATTCTTTTGAAATAATTTGTCTTATTTCCACAGCTGTCATGGTATTTAAACAAACGCGAGATGCTGTGGAGACCCTAATACCCAGCTTAGATTTTGAAGCAGAGCCGGATGAAGGAACGCAGTCCTGGGGGAAATTTTATGAATGAGAAGCTACTGACATGAGATTGTGGGAATAGCCGTAGGCAAAGTGCATCTCTTCTGACGTCAGCATTCCCTTGTGGCCCAAAAGCTTTTCTCTGGTTTGTGTTGTAACGTCATGTGAAAGGACAGGTGGCATTTCATAATATAATCTGATTCAGAATCATCTTTATTGGCTTGTTTCAGGCAGAAATGTGCTTTAGCAAGAAATGACACTTCACTTTATCGTTGTCAGACGCTTAATCCAAGCGACTCATGTTTTTAATATCTCGATAATTTGAGTTTGATTTATTGTCTTTGTCCAGTTACGGTCAGCTGTACAAAAACATGAACAACGAAACCCTTACAACGACCAGAAGTCTTTAATATGAACAAATCCTTGTTCATATTAAAGATATATTTGCACAAATCCAATACGACAAAACAATGAGGTTGCTACAATGCACAGAAACAAATAAAACATAATTAAAAACAAGATGCATTAGCAATGGCCCCCTGACTTCTCTCAAATTGATCTCATGAATAGAGCTCGCAAAATACGGTGTGAATTTAATTTGTGTTAAACTGGTAAAGCTGTTTCTGCATTTCAAAGCGTATATATACGTAGTACAAAGGTTTGACGTAACAATACATATGTGTAAAGGTTGTTGTTTTAAAAACAGCATACAGTGTACTAAGTAACTGTTGCTCTTTATAGAATGAAACGAAAACTGCATTTTCTACAAACAGTGTCAATAAAGTTTTCCTTTTCAACTTTTAAAGTATTTGAAAATAACCAACTTTCCTCCATAGTCTTTAGAGAATATGTAATTAGTTTGGTCGGTTACATCAAAAGAGTCCTTAAAAGAGTCCCAGAGTAAATTACCTTTTTCTCTGGACTATAAGCCGCTACTTTTTTCATAGGTTTTGAACCATGCGACTTATACAAAGGTGCGGCTATTCTGCAGATTTTTTTTCCACCCGCTTGGGCCGCTATAAGTTAATGTATAACTTAAGTTTTAATCAGCAAAGTTGCTGCCGTGTTAAAATACAGGTTAGGAAAGGATCTATTTAGTTTCATACATGTACATTTACAATTAAAAATTGTTCTGTTCCTGTAGTAAATAGTGAACCCTCGTTTGTTGCGGTAGATACGTTCCAAGCCCTACCAATAGGTGAAAATCCGCGAAGTAGAGGCACAACATTAACGTTAACACTTTAACGTTAACGTTAACAACATTAACACTTGTTCAGACGTTTAAAACACTTTTTTCACATAGTATTCTTTATTAAAGTAATGTTAACAAACATCTCAGTACAAAAGTCACAGGAACAGATGTCAAGTAATAAAACAGTAAGTGCACAACATAAAAAAAAAAAAGATTGTTAAGCAGTATGTACTAAAAATTTGAACGATATTTTAGATACATATAGTACAACTAAACAAATGTCAAGCAATGAAACAGTGTTTTATTGTTTTATGCACCACGTAAAAAACAAAAAAATTATCATGCTACCACGTACTTGTTGCAAACATGGACTACATGTCCCATGATCCTGTGTTTCTGTTCACGTCTGGTGTATTCACCTGTTCATCATCTTGTCTTGTTATTTAAGTCTTCACCCGTGCCTTCATCGGTTGTCAGTCATTAACGTTGCACTTCGTCTGTACTGCTGTCTTCTGTAAGTTTATCGTCCTGTTTTCGTCATTAAATGTCCATTTGGTGTCATTACGATCCCTGGCTCTTCATCACGTCACCCTCATCCGTCCCGGATCGTAACAGTACTATAAAATTTCACAATATTTAACGGAACAAATGCAAGCAATAAAACAATAATTGCACCACATAAAAAACGAAAAAGTGTTATGCGTACAGTAACGGAACGAAATATTCATATATAATTTACCCTGCTTCTCGCTAGCACGCGTCGCCACAGTGATATGAATTTCGGCGAGCTCCTTGGTCGTTTGCGCGCGCGACGCAGGCGGAAATGTGGGGGTAACGGCTCACGAATTGACCTCAGCGGACCATGCGGTCGTGCACGAATATTTTGATACATTTCTTTTTAAATGTATGCATACGTATTAAAAAAAAATCTGCGAACATATGTAATAAAGAAAAAAAATCCGCAATAGTCAAACCACAAAATTGCGAGGCAACACTGTATCTAATCCAAAAACATGCTTATCTGTGGCTTGCAAAACTTTTTTTAATAGAGTGGACGCGGCTTGCATGCAGGTGCGGCTTGTTCATCTTTGTTTTTATTTATTTTTTAAATAGAGCTGATGCGGCTTATATACAGGTGCAGCTTATAGTCCAGAAAATACGGTAGAAACTTTTCTTCCCATATTTGTTCATAATACAACAAAACAATCTGATTAGAGCGCCGTCTACTGGACATTACTCATGAGTATACCAGAGATTTTGTCAATTAAATGAAATTTACAATGCACCTGCATTGATCTTTTAATAGAGTATTTTTTTTTTCTCTTTTCCTGTTCCAGTTTCATACTTTCATGTTGGAAATGGCTTTTGGCACTCAGGAATCGGGGTTTCCCTGGATGTCTGTTTGGAAAAAGAAAGCACATGTTATAAGAGTAGTACTCTTATTTTGTACGCACAAGAGCCAGTGTCATACAGTCCGCACCGGGAGTAACAAACGTTGATTTAACCAGTAAAGACAGAATCATCCATGACTCATTGTTTCCAGAGATCTTGAATGAATTCGTCAACTCTCACTAATAACCAGTTTTCTTGTACATCATTCAGTTCATTCGCAGGTTCGTGTTAGTTATTGTGAATTTGTTCCCGTTTCTTCTTAATGATGTTTCTCAACAAGAATGAACAGCACTTTTTTCACTGCTTTCGTGTTTCTTTTAACCCTTTAGCTCATTCGTTTTCTATATAAGATGCTAAAGGTGCTACTTGTTGCGTAGGCTCAAAGCACCTGAGATGAAGATGTTCCTCTGTGGATGACAGCTTAAACCTTTCATTCCAGGACACTGGGGAATTCACGCTGCATCTCGCCCACTCTTTTCTGTCTTTCAGTTTAACTAGAAAACTACTCTTGGTAAGAGGCAATGCAGCTTCTAAATAACAACCAAACTTAGGTGTGGGAAAAACGTCAGTTATATTTCTTGCAAACTGATTTGAAATGGCTTAATTAATTGTGCCTCAACTAGTTTTGGGAACTTTATGAAACATTTTATGACAGTATGAAACCAAATCTTAAACAGTTAACAACCACATGTCTCACCTGAGTGGTTATTTATTCATTTACAGTATTGATTTATGGTTCAGTATATGCTTATAAAGTTAACGCGTTAACACAAGAAATTAATTTAATTTGTTAATTTGCGTCTAATTTTATTATCGCCGTTACTCACAGTTTTTTCCTCACTTCTGTTTTTTTTACGTGCAATGAATGGAGTTACTTTTTTTTCTTTAAAACCTTTCCAGATAAATCCGTAGACAGTGTGTGTGTGTGTGTGTGTGTGTGTGTAAGTAAGAAAATAAGTAAGAATCAATTGGTTTCTGACCATGATTTGTCCGTTATGATGTTTAATGGTGTCAATTGTCTGTGAGCAAATGTGCGGTTATTATGACTTAGGAAGTAACAAACTGAAGTTTTGTTTTTTTGGAGACATTTTTATGTAGTTCTCTGAAAGGAATGAAAATCCATTCTACTGCTATCTTTTTACATTTTTTTTTTTAATCTTTCTCTCTTTTATTTATTATTTAAACCTGTAATAAGGAATTTGCATCATTACCTCTTTTTAACATAAAAAGATGGTAAAAACATTTTCAGGAAGGAAATTGTTCTTTATGGTTGGTTGATGATATTTACATGTAATCAGAGGCCCACAGGATGGATGCATGCGTATCGCTTGGAAAATGTCAGGAACAATTTGGCTCTGGAGTACAATTGTATATTTACCGTGTCAGTGTGGTTTACCCTAATCTTTCAATCCTCTCTCCCAAAGAGACCACGAGTGAAACTCACAAGCCAGTATATGATTTAAATTGAACCAATTACCTTTTTAGGTCTTTAGGGTCACATTTATGAGTTCCTAATTTATACATAATGTTTGCAAGTTTTCAATATATAAAAATATATAATATACAATAAAATTTAGAACATGTATATACCCATGCGCACTGACCACTTAATGGGTATATGTGTTCAATTTTATGTAGTCGATCACATATCACACTTACTTGGCAGATTATTCTACCAATTACATGGAAGAACAATTAGCCAATTTTTTGGCATTCAAGTCAGGCAATCACATGGCAGAAAACTCTTCCAATTACATGGCAGAACATTCAACCAATCAAAAGGCAAAAATCAACAAATTTCATTGGAGGAAAATCTGCCAATCACAAGGCAGGCTGGAGCTCATATACATTTGTTACACATATAGGGTGTGTCCATATATACACATAGCTTAATTTACATGGTAATTGGGATGTGGGAAAGATGACTTCAAGTTCAAACTAGCATCAGATTGAGAAAGAAAGGACATTTCAACGATTTTGAACATGGGACGTTTGTTGGTGCCAGACAGGCTAGGAGTGTATCAAAAATGATTAATGAATTACTGTTATTATTTTTAAATATCTCTAAAAATATCCAAAGAATCGGAAAATGAAAAAAAAAAGTGTGTGGTTATTACAGTGTATGGTCTGAAAAGTCAGAGGTCCGGTGAGACTGGCTAGGTAAATAGATGGATGTGGGTGGATGGATGGATGACTATAGATAGCGCTTGTTGGCTATTCTTTAGACACCTTTTCAGATTGTGTTTGTATGTATGTGTGTGTACACACATTGTCACCGTTGATAGATTTTCAGACAACACAGTTACTTGTGGTGCAGATCATGAATGAATGAAGCTCTGAGAGAACATAGTGGGCTTTGTTGCGGTGGAGAGGGGAAAATCTTGGACCCTGCCTGTGGAGGAGAGAAGAGTCCTGCTCTCTCACTCACAACGGTAAAACCTGAGGAGAAGCAGATGTGGGAGCGAGAGGCAATTATGAGCCTGCGGCCGGCCGATCAGAAGCGAGGGAGGGGGACAGAGGATGTGGTTAAGGGTTTGCGTCTAACTGCTGATGCTGCGAAACCACACACACGCACATAATCATGTTTGGGATCTGCTATTCCCTCGTTTTGTTTCGAAATATATATATTTTTTTTCTGTTCCGATTGTCTATTTAGCTTTCATCTTTCGCTCACCCTAATCTGCCTTGTAAAATCCCAATCTTGGTTTTGCGTCTGTTCTGACCACTTTAATGCAAAGGTCTGGTAATGCTTTGTTTACATTTCATAAATGAGTGCGACTTACGACTTTTGTTTTTTCATTTCGTGGTTTGTTTGTGTGTATGCGCCCAAAAGTGTTTATCAGCAACCTGTTTAGTATCCCAATACTAAATTATAACAATACACAATAGTATAACAATGTAAACTGAATTTATAGATCTAGAATTCATTAAGAGATTTTTTTAATTGTTAC
>MU204244.1:149580-162113 GCA_017309775.1 Paedocypris sp. Pulau Singkep
TGTTTACATTTCATAAATGAGTGCGACTTACGACTTTTGTTTTTTCATTTCGTGGTTTGTTTGTGTGTATGCGCCCAAAAGTGTTTATCAGCAACCTGTTTAGTATCCCAATACTAAATTATAACAATACACAATAGTATAACAATGTAAACTGAATTTATAGATCTAGAATTCATTAAGAGATTTTTTTAATTGTTACTGCATTTGAGGAATTTTCTATAATATATCTATAATATATCTATATTCTATAATATAATTTTCTATAATTATCTATAAATCCATTTTTATATTGAAAGTACAAAAATGTTAGACAAACTAATTTCAGAAATTAGTTTTAATATATATATATATTAATGAAATGAGCTCATATTCTCCTACAATGGCTTCTGCACGTCGGGCATTGGTATAATTATAGCCGCACAGGAGCTCCTAGAGCACCTAGGAGCGCTCTCACTCACACACTTAACTCACTCACTAACACAAGACTATCCACATAAAGCTGGCAAATAAGCTAATAGAAGTTCGACGCAAATGCGCTAATCAATGGGCAATTGTTTATAAACAACCTCTTTGTAACATGTTTTTATTATTTTTATTATTTATTTTATTATCACATGTAAAAAAAATGTTTGTCTGAATTCACAATCTCATGGCACGGATTAGACAAATTGTGTGTAAAATGCGGCTCAGCTAACGAAATTCCCGCCGAACTAAATTTCGTACGTCGGGGTACCACTGTATAATGACCACACAGGTTTTACAAGCCTGAAGTCTCATTCAGTTAAAATGGGGCAATCTCAAAACAATTTATGACATTTGTGGTTGTCGAGCATGACAAGTAAAGCAAATTTACAGAAAAACGTTATCTAGAGATGTTCTAAATAATGTGCTGAAGTTTACAAAAACTTTTGTGTAAATGTGTACCCATATAAATGACACCCTGTTTCACCAAATGCTCTTCGGTATTACACCGCTTGTCGGGCATATGGTAGAGTTCATGTACTGTTAAGCCTGACAAGAGACAAAATTTCTTTCAAAATGGAAAGAAAGTTAATTCATAATGTCACTTCAATTGGTTCCTTTAACTCAAGTTTGCGTTTTGTCATCTCATCTGTGCCATGTGTTCTCCAATCCAAAAGTGGGGAAAGTACTTTTCACAACGACAGCCTTGCTACTCTTCTTTTATAAAACTCGTGCTTTTGACCTTTCAGGCCCTTGAAAACACGTGAACGAGGAGGTTAAGTAATTGCGACACTTTTAAGGGACGCGTTTGGCTCTAGTGCTGGTTGTGAACGTGAACTATAGTTGCGTAGGAAGTACTGCTTGTTCATAGCAAGAGAAGGGAAAAAGGTGAAGATTACTTCTGTAACACCTACATGCCACGCTGAAATGTAATTTATGAATGCCAGTAGTCTCTCTTCGGTTTTTTATTCATCTCTTCCCCCGGTCCTCTTCAATGAACAGGCGTTGGTTTAATGACCGTCATGGGGGAGGAAGAGCAAAGCAATTAGTTTCGGTAGAATTAATGGAGCTTGCACTAGTAAAATAAAGCCAGAAAAAGGAAGGATAAGCTAATGCTGTCTAATTATGGCAATAATAATAAGTCTTAAGGAAGTGACTCAGCCAAATGATATACTCATCCTTTGTGGCATAATTTTTCTTTAAATGTCACACTTGGAAATTTAGAATGTGTTCATAGTTCAGAGTTATTGAACTATGAAAGTTGTGTTAGTGAATGGAAGTTTTTTAGAGGTTTCTCCGCAGATTACATCTATACTTAGTCATTTGATTTAAATCCATTATGAATGATTTGTTTTCTGAAGGTCGTAAGGTTTAAGGGAGGCGAGAAAAGTCCTGCATGAAGTTTCTCTTTAACAGATTTCTTCGTCCGTATCAACTTTTTGGGCTATTCGTCATGCATTCATGTCTTGTTTTAATTCACTCATCTAATGAATCTATTTTTTTCTGATAATTCCTGGTATTTAGGCCCCGCTGTGCGTTTCAGTGGCGTGGAGCTGAGGAAACCATCGCCTCCGCCTGTGATTGGCCAGCACACAGTCCAGGTACTGAGAGATGTACTGGGATATGGTGATGATGTCATCAAGCAGCTTCTGGAATCCAGCACTGTCACTCAAAACTCCATAAGGTGAAAGACTGAAAAATGTTATGCTGCACCACAATACTGAGTAACCTGCCTACAATTGACTCAATTGTTTTCTGTTTAATCCATCATATCATCTGCGTGACAATCCATCACATCATCTGAGTTAATGTTTTATATTTTAGTATTTTGAGTTTTGTTATGTAAAAAATAAAACTTATAAAATTATTTTTATACATTGTTTCTGTAATTAAGTCATCACATAATCATTGTAAAAAAAAAAAAAAAAATAGATTTCTTCTGCTCACACAAATTCCTGTTGCAAATAAAAAAAAAATGTAGTCCTCTGAAAAATGTGTACATCATTTACTTTTGTGGTTTTATGTAAGGAACAAGTAGAAAATTGCAATTTCGGCTCTCTGTATGTGGCAGAGTTGACAATAAAGTTGAGTTTGACTTTGAGGATTTTTTGCATCTAGAATGGAGAGGACGAAATATTACTGAAAAAAATGCAGTTCTAAATACAATATTGGCGTGGGTTTCAAAAGAATTTACTATCAAATATAACACCTACGTTTTTCAATGTTAGTGAGGATGAGATTTTAAGTACATTTAGAGTCAAACTGTAACCCAATGCTTTATTCAAAAAGACACAGTCAGTAGGCAGTAATATGTTTTTGTCTTCTCATGAATTTAGTGGTGACAATTGTGAAATTTTGATTCGATTTCTTCTGATATGTCTCATCTAAGAAGCATATAGAGTTGGAATAGAATTGGGCCGAGGCCTGAGTCTTGTGGCACTCCGTATTCGAGTCTGTGTTGTTTTTAATGAGTAGCGTTTCATTCTGTGTAATGTGTAACTGTGTGTGGTGTTGAATCTGTATAGTTTTCTACTGTGCTATGTAGTAGAAATGATGGTGTCTGCTACTTTAGATCTTCTGTGTTTATTCTTGCATAATCCCAGGATTACAGAAATATTACTGGTTGTATGTTCGTCATATCTATGTATTTAGAACAATAAAGATCATAGTTTTATTTATGTTACACTTAATATGCTTCATCTTATTGCAGTGAACCCGTGGCATGTTGCTTAATCTGGATAACCAAGCTAAGGCCAAAATGATCCCCTCCCAATGTGGTCGGATTACCCAGAGTCAACTGTATTTGAATAATACTTTGAGTAATGACGTCTGAATTCTGGTTAAGTTGTTGCTATCATGATTACATTTTTGTCATGACGCTAGACAGCTTTGTTGTCAATAACTCGTGGCACTTCGTTGATTAATTGTGAAACACATTGATGTTCTTAATGCTTTTAAGTGTAGTATAATAATCAAAGGTAAATAAATTCAAAGTAAAGTTGTTTTATCTAAACAGATTTTAATTTCCACGTCACAAACCTCAAAGCAGTGGAATAACCATGTGCTAAATTAGCCTAGAGCTCCGTTTTGATCAAGAGGGTTAGCACAGCTTTGAAAACATTGAGATATTGAACCTGGTTCTGACAACATTGGGAAATGCTTCCCAGCGCAATCCAAAGTTAAAGAGACTTTTCCTGAATGAGTCATTCGTTTACACTGTTCCAGTTCATTTCACTACAGATTTTTTCTAACAAGTCCCTTGGATGAAGTAATGATCAAATTATAATCTACACAAGGTCATGTACTTCACTCTAACGTCCAGCCATTAAGTTAGCATGGACAATTAAGACTCAAACCAATAACCTTTTTACTGACATAATAATGGTGTGATCAAATCCCTAAATGGGTATGAAGGAACAGATGTCAGCTCCCAATAGATACGGTGTGGAGGATTTTCCAACTGAAGTTAGCCGTCGTGATGGCCATAGAGAGTGTTGGTACTGGTAAAGGTTAGACATTGGCAAAGATCAGTTGCCTTCCAGGAGTGTCCCAAGAGTATGCAACAAAAAAGTGAATTATGTCTTACACTCTGAACATGCCAATTGCCCCTTGAAAGCGGGTTGTGGTCGTAAGGTCATAATAACCGTACTCAACTTTGCCCTCCATTACCACGAAATCATTTTGTTTGTGTTTGCCATTCTTCGAACTTTTTGTCTTTAGTGAGATCCAGGATGCCCGGATATGAAGTCCAGGGAGAGCACTGGGAAGTGCTTTCCTGTTTTTAGTTTGTGTTCCGCTGACACGTTCAGAGAAGGAAACGGGTTATCCAGCCCAGCCAGCTGCACTTGACATTATCCCCCTCCCTGCATCCCACGCTGCTCCTCTTTTTCCTCAGCCAACTGGAGGTGACCCATGCCGCCGTCACTTCCAGGCTTTCGTGTGTAGGCTGTTGCGATGCAGACGGAAGGTTTCCTGAGCAACAGCCGAGTAACAAATGAACAAAGCAGACCTAGAATGAACCTGTGGTTTTTGGGATGGATAAATGTAAAGGAGAGAAAATATGTAAAAATGTGAATGGGAAACCTTTCACAAGACAGTTCAAGCACTTGTGAATCATTTCCCACAAGTGAGGAATCCCCTCCCGAATTTTATATTTTGGAACCACCAAGACACAACAGTTTGCGACTTGTTCTGGATCTCGTAAAGCAAATGGCTATGACAACAAAAACACAAGGCAAGTTCATGTTGTATTGGAATTTTGTAAAAGGTGCGATGGTTTGGTAATGGTAGTTGTTGTTCTGAAAATATCCACAAGTTTAATTTCCTGTCTTACAAGTGTTTAGTACAAGTGTACAATTCCTCCCCGGTGTGTATTTGTGGATTCTCGTGGCGGAAACTTGTGGTCATTTTCCTTGAGAGTAAAACACCTACCCTCACAAGCTACCCCATGGCATCCCATGCAAACTTAAGAAAAGTTTTTCAGAGGACTCGATGGCAAAATGTTCAAGGTTTGTTCAAAAGAACACATTAAACACTTGTTGAACGTAAAACTTGTTTGTGAGTGGAAAATGTTTGACTGAAATCGGAAATTGCATAATTTTCTCTATTGGCTACAATTTTGGATTTCTAAGTCACAGTACGAAAAAAATGTAAAAGATTTGTCCCATCTTATTCACCCAAACTCAGATAGATTTGTACAACAGAACCAGACCAATTGGTTAATGCAATCAACAACTGATTATTCCACCACAATATGTTGTTTTAATCGGCACAATCAACTTAAATTCTTATTTACTTTCAGCGATGAAGTTCAGGAAGTGTAAACAAAGCATTTTATGTCAAACTGTGACAATTTTACAATAATGTGGACAAATTACAGTAATTACACAAATAAAATCACCCCGGGAATATAAGAAGCCCTTTTTTCAGACACAAAATAAAAATTACAAAAAAAATATATATTTTTTTTTTACGTCTCAATTACGTGACTCATGTCACCTCAATGTTGTTTTTCACTTAAATAATAAAAAAATATTCTCTTTTCTAGTCTTAGTCTTAAAGACTCCATCTCCCATAATCCTCTATTGAGGCCTTAGTCTCCTTTTAGCCTCCCTTGCAGTTTTTGTTAGAGGTAAATATCAGGTAAACAATATTGATTTGCATCAGAGAGAGCAATGTGATTGTAAGTTTTTTTTCGTGATTGTTGGGGTCCAAAATGGTGCGGGAAAAGTTTGCGACAGCCAAAGCACAGGATTTCAAAAATTCTGGCAAAACTAGATTTATTTGCTCATCAAAAAAGGCTTTTTTTCCCCACGTTTTCTTTCAGGTAAACAATGCCTAGGTACTTTTCTTATAGCTGGTGAAATCCAGGAATGGCTGCGCCATTTGTTGCATCCAAAAGAAACTTAGGAGACAAAGAATGAACAGAACATGCAGTAGGGCTCTGCAATAAATCGCATGAGATTGTCACATTCAAACGGTTAGATGGTTTGAGAATCGCGAAGTGTACCGGGACCTCTTTGCATTTACATATCACAAAGTAATCGAACCACAAACTGCCTGCAAAAAAACCACAAACCACCTCCGCAAGGAGTTTTGAGATGGTGAGTTCACATATATGTGCCGCTCCGGGAGCATTTGAAAGGGTTAAACGAGCGTGATATGAAAGCACTAGCCAGAAGAACTGGCTCTTTTAAGAGAGCCGAGCCAAAAAGTTGAATGTTTGAAAAGAGCCGAATGTGAGAAAAGAGCTGCGTGCTGTGAAGAACCAAACTGATTTGCAGAATTTGTGGTAAATTTGTGGTGATCGGACGAAATTGCAAGGTCGTAAATAAATTGTGGGGTTTGGCTGAATTTGCGTAATCCTGGATTGTGTTTGACTCATGTGTTCTTAGTTTTGAACTGTTTTGCGTTCTTATGGACTCTTTTTCAGGCGTTAGTCCTTAGCCGTTAGCATGGGTCTACTGGATGCAATATGGTCTGTCTATTCAAATAATTATGATTGTATTTCATTTTTGTTTTAGTTCTTCCAGTGTTATATTATACCATGGTTCTTGCAGCAATCAATTGGTTTTATTTTTGCCGCTCTTATTCCTCAAACTAATCTGGCAATGCACAGAACTGACAGACGTTGTTCCTCAATTAACTTGTAACTGTTACAGTTAATATTCTGCTGATTCAGGCTCTCTTGTCCACAGTAGAATTTATATGTTTGAATAACATACAAAACTTGCTACAGTAAGACTTGAAGTGACTAAAGAGAATTTTAGAATTTACATAGACAACTCACTACAATTTTAGTTTAACGACCTATAAATTACAGTCTTTTATTCCCATGACATTTGTGTTATTTGTGACAGTACTGCCGATGCATTTGTGTACGAAAAGGATAATTCAAAAGGCTGATGTGGGAGCGCTACACAGAAATAATTCAGTCCAGTCCACGGAAGCTCTAATGATGTTATCACACTGCAAACTATGTCAAGTCTTTCTCTTGTTTTTCTCTTTAATTAAATCAGGAAAGACTGCATAAAAAATATCACATTAGAATATATAAAATCCTATAAAGTATGATAAAATATACTTAACATATAAACATAAAACATCTTCGAACCTGAAACCTTGTGCTGGCAAGTTCTACTCTCTCCCACTAGACATCTGTGTTATTAACGTTTGTAAATTTGATGACAATAGAGATTCCAGATGTTGAAAATTGTGTTTGATCTCTAGGCAATATTGCCATAATCGCGTTCATTGGACTGCATTAGCCAACAGCTAGATTATGTCAGTTCTTGTTTGGTTTCCACTTGAGCTAGGAAGATTATGTCAGGGTTCATAATGTCTCCACTTGAGCTAATCAGAGAGCTTCCTCAGTTTACCTGGAAACATGGAACCTCTGACAGTTTCAAGTGCTGGTGAATGCTTTCTCTTTTCAGGCCTACCCCCCTTACCGATGAAAAGGGTCTAAATAAGCACAAGATGCTTTCACGAGATGCATTAGGTTTGCAAGGCATCGGAATGCTTCTGTGATCGTTTCCATGATACCTGGAACTTCCAAACAATCCAACAAGCACCTTGTATTTAGCTTAGTGTACTTCAAAGTTATTCAGTCAGACTTGTAGCAGAAAGCGGCTTTATGGCTCACTAACTAAGACATGCATTTTTCATTCCCTTATTGTGGGTTGGCCCTTTCCGTGTAATGTAATTTAATAGTGTTTATGCATTTGCTGTTGCACTCCATCTCCAAAATCTCTTCCTGCCCAATCTGTACTTAGATGTATAAATACAGCCAATAAACTTTCAGCAAAAGATGCTTCTCTCTCTGATCCTCAGTAGCAGCAAGTCGTTTTTCTGTCCATTGGTTTGCTAAGTCAAGTGAACCAGACCTTGTGGCCAGGTGTGGTTACGTAATGGCAACCATCCTAGGAATTTATGCTCTGATTGTACTGTAATACATCACAATGGGCAGCCATACAACTCTACATATGGAACATTGTTTTGATGTTTTAAATGTACTTAAGGCATAGAAGTGCGCTGTAGTTGAAGTGATGGGTTTACACGTACATATTAATTAGAATGCATGACTACGCACTGGTTTCCAGGCGTCATAAACAATTAAACCCTAATGCAATAAAGTCAAGCTGGTCATGTCCTGTTTATCACTCCTGGATCCTTTTATCCCCAGTGTTACCCAGTGTCAAGCCTGTTACACATGACTTCTCAGATATGCCAAAAATATGACCCTGGCACGAACATCTGTTTGCAACTCTTTAAAATACATAAAAGAGCTGAGGAAAAACAGACGCCCTTTAAATTTTTTTTTTCCAGCTGTACTTGATAATCCAGTGCCACAGTATTGTCATACATGAAGAAACTGGATATGTCTGATTCAATATGTTATATTTTTTCTTCTTCGAATAGAATTGCACACAGGTGCTTTTGTGGGCTAAGGCCGATTCAGATGCTTTGTATCCTAACATGCCTTTTGTAATAGAACTTTGCAGATGAATTACAGCAAACTTCAGTTTATGGTAACACATCAGGACCGGATCATTTTGGTCCTGGATACCAACTGGTGTGATTAAGCGACACACCCCACTCTCACAAAATAAGATGAAATACATTCTAAATAACTTTATCAAAAATAAAGTTTGCATAAAAGTCACAATAAAATAAATAAAACACAAACACATTTAGCAAATATACAAATTGCTATATTTCTATGATTTCAGGGTTGTGTGGTCTGAAGGATTGAATAAAGAGCACGCCGTGTTCACAAAGTTTAAATACTAAACAAAGTTGAACACTACACACAGGTGAACACTGCACAAAGACGAACAGAGCTGAAAAAGACACATAATTGAACACTACATAGAGTTGAACACTACACAGAATAGAACACAAAGAGTCAACACTACACAGAGTTCTACACCATACAATTGAACACAACACAGAGTTGAACAACACACAGAGACGAACACTACACAGAGTTGAACAGCACACAGAGATGAACACTACACAGAGTTGAACAGCACACAGAGATGAACACTACACAGAGTTGGACATGTCCGTTAAAGCAACAGTAATGTTTTTTTTTTTTTTTTTTTTTTATACAGTATAGTACACAACCATTAAATATTGTTTCCCACAAACTATGTTCAAAATACAAGATCAAACACAATACTGAGTGTTTCACTCTACAAAGGAGGCTTCCAGTGAGAGGGGTTCTTTACAAAGACTTCTGAATAGTTTTTTATGGCTCACTTCTTTATGGTTTTTTATGGAACTTATGATGTTTTTCAATTTAAGCAATAATTGCAGAGTGTCCATTACCTGCAGTCATCATATCATTGCTGGATGATAATCACATCACAACATACTTGCTCCTCGCAACATTGAAACCTTTTTGTATATTGATATAAATTCTTTGTACTTTTTTGACCTGACAAATTTCAAGTTTTCCTATGTGTTTTGAGTTTGGGAGAATTTTTTTTAATACTAACATCAGAGATTAAGGTATTGGCAAAATGAAGATTACTTTCAAATCTACAAATGGTTTGGGACTGATAAGATCAGGCCCACACAACGGATTTCTTATCTAAATGTATCTCAAATTTTCTGATGGTAGGAGCTCAGCTTCATCCCATGAGTTTTGGTGGGAATGACAAATTGTTTTAAGGAGTTCAAATCCAGAGACCTTAACATCAGCGTGTCATGTTCTGGACTCTTCATCAAGTTGCGGGGCCCTGGACGAAACACTTAACTTAGTCTGCACATGTCCTATAACCTGTGTGTGTCATCATTCATTCAGAAGATGTCGACTTTAGATGTGTGGTCTCACTGACTGACATGCCAGACCCCAGGTGTGATGTTTGTCTTAGGAGGGAGTACCATGACGCATCAGTACATCTTTGCTTCTGTCACCTGTAAGGGGAGACGTCTTTACATGGTAGACTGCACCATGCTTTGCTCCACAAGCTTCACATGTATTCAGGTTTGGAAGGAGCAATGCATAGTGAGCTATTTTTTGTGATTGAAGATGTTCTTCATCAAAGAGTCTGGAATGCAAGCCATCAAGTTCACGCCACAAGTTCACCATCCTAATGAGTTCATCTATCATCGTCTACCAAAGCCTCTGAAGGTGGCTCCATAAAAATTCTTGCATCGTGTTCTGTAAACGTTGTAAATTCCCTACTGTCTCTACTAATGGAGAAGATATGCCATGCTTACATTAGTGCAAAAGTGCTGTTGCTTTGGAGAAAGATAAACTGCTCAATGGCCAAGAACTTTAACCTCTTCGGCCGAGAGTCCAAATCTATGATTGTCTTTACTCTCGCTCTCCCACAACACACTTTTCCATGTACATGAAAAGTGTGTGTGTGTGTGTGTGTGTGTGTGTGTGTGTGTGTGTGCATAAATGTCTTGATCCAGGCCTGGAAGTTTGACTGTCTGCTTGTCCTGTCTGAAGTCTTGCCATGGGTGTGTTCTGTTTACTGGGAGCTGTGGGAAATGAGGGGTGGATCCAGAGTGGGAAATTGTTCTTGAAGGAGGAGGAGAGGCTGCAGTCTAAACACCCAGTCCAGCTGCTTTGGCCTGCAGTGGAGGCCAGAGAATGCAGTTCTCCCATCGTTACATCATAGTCCGAGGATTCAAATCCCTTTGCTATACACGCTGACATTTCTCGCTCACTGCAGAGTGTAAAAAACAGCAGTGCCTACAGCTCTCACTGGCTCTCAGTGAGGTAAATTCACAAGTTCGGTCATTTGGTTTGCTCCGCAGGCATTATTACCAATTTGTGGTCGGTTTGCTGATTGTTAAGTCATTGCGGTCACAATTTGAGCAGGCAAGGAGCAATGGATCAATCTGGTCAAGTGGAGTCCGTGAGAAAAGTCAAGAAGAATTCATGAGAAGAACTTCCGTTAACACAACTGCAAATGACAAAGGTGCTTGTGCTCTTCCAATCAGCGAGACAACACCAGATGGGAAGTGTATTGAGCTTCTGAGCATGATAACAGAGGAAACGGCAGCAGAAGTCTAAGTGATTCAGTCAGATACAGTTACTTCCTATGAGCACTTTTATTACTTCTGGTGGCAGGAATAGAAGTCTTCTTTACCTTGAGCTTCTGCATCTTCTGATAGATTTCCCCGTTGGCTCCTTTCGTTTTGACGTGTACGGAAAACTTAATTTTATGGAAAACTCATTAATAAACTATGATTTATTGACACCCCCCCACACCACCATCACCACCATCTTCAAGAAATTTGACGTTCACCTAAATGAAGTTTCTTGATGTCTTCTTCAATCAATCTTGACCCAATCTCGGACGCATGTTCTATTGCGCATTCATTTTACAGTTTCTTCGCTCTCCTGTTATCCAAGTTTATTTTTGTTTCTGTTTTGTTTTCTGCAAAGGTCTCCAGACTTACAGTACATTAGCCTTGTCAGTCAAACAGTGAAATCCATTATTGTTTGATTTTCTGAGTGCTGGAATGATCGATTTGTTTACCATACTATTCACGCTATAAGCATACTTAAAAAAAAAGCGTAAAAAATAAACAGTTAAACTAAAGTATAAAAATATACCATGCAAATTAAAAAAAAATTTAGAATAAAAAAAAAATATTAAACAGTCTCGTATATGTGAAAGAAAATTAATAATTCTTTTATCATTTCTTTTAATAATTGACAGTTTAAGGTGCTCATTCTTGCTTGAAAATACGGTTGCTTACAACTTTGAAATGTAATTTATTTTTTCTAAAAGCAACTTTGAGTGTAGTTAGATGTTGGTAGCTTATTTTCATAAGTTATTACCACGTTAACCAAGGATGGCCCACAAAACCCCCCTTAAACGTCTTTTTAAAGTTGATTGACATCACTTGAAAGGTTGTTTTACAGCAGAATGGCTTATTTTATTTGCCTTATGTTCATCTATTTGCTTCATGCTAATATTATACATACTTTGTATACATTTTTTTGCCATTACGACAAGCTACTTTTAGAGTCTGAGAAGTGTCTCGTGTCGACTGCTCAGAGGAAGTCATTTTATGTGGAAATGGACAGTTGTCACTGAGAGACATCCAAGAGCTTCCTCTTGGCCCTGCATTAAATCTAAAGCTGTTTAAAATACCCCCTTGAAAACGCCAGAAGCCATGATTCACAAACCCTTCCATTGAAGTCAATCAGTGGCCCCATGATAAATGGTTCATGACCCTTTAACGTTCAAGGTTGAGCGGCTCTAAGTCAGAGAGTTGGTTAAAAGAAATTAATAAGCCATGGTTGTACCCATATACGTACGCCATCACTGAATTGCCACACTCTCTCGCCATACCTCATTACATGCTAACTCATTGTCACTCTTTTCACAGCGCATGGTGTGTCAGACAAGTAAAACCCCCTTTTACATCCCCCACAGCCTTGCTCCGAGCGATAATTTGCAGTTAGTGCACGTCTTCTGTGAGGTGCTTTTTGTTACTGCCCTATTATAATGATTCAGAATGGCTGACCTGTGCCACTCTTAGCTAATTAGCTAATTAGCTAAAGAATAGCTCGCATAGAATAGGATTCACAGCAC
>MU204244.1:167374-246211 GCA_017309775.1 Paedocypris sp. Pulau Singkep
AGAGAGAGAGAGAGAGAGAGAGAGAGAGAGAGAGAGAGAGAGAGAGAGAGAGAGAGAGAGAGAGAGAGAGAGAGAGAGAGAGAGAGAGAGAGAGAGAGAGAGAGAGAGAGAGAGAGAGAGAGAGAGAGAGAGAGAGAGAGAGAGAGAGAGAGAGAGAGAGAGAGAGAGAGAGAGAGAGGGAAACAGGCAGACAGACAGAGAGAGAGAGAGAGAGAGAGAGAGAGAGAGAGAGAGAGAGTCAGACAGACAGAGACAGAAAGAAAGACAGAGAAAGAGAGAGAGAAACAAACAAACTGACAGAAAGAGAGAGAGAAAGAGAGAGAGAAACAGACAGACAGATGGATAGATGGATAGATAGATCACACCATCTGATACTGTTAGTGTGTTGCCATAAGTTTTCCAGCTGTGATGAGACATTTGAGGGGTTTGTTGAAGAAGGTGGTCTTGGCTCGGGGTCTGTGTGGTCTAGACTCCAGTGAGTTGAGATTGGGAGCAAACAAAAGCAGCACATTATGTAGCTTGCATGCATCACTGGATCTCAAAATGACCTGTTTGTTTCTATCAGCGTCCTCTTGTTAGTTTACATGTTAATGATCATATGTGCTGCCTCAATGAAAACACTCATAAACATCCTAATTGTACACAAGCGCTGACAAAGCATTGGCTCATCCGTCCTGCGACTAAACACTATCGTCATTTGCTCCCTACAAACTTTTCCGTGTGGATGTCAGAAAAAGGTTTGGTTTTATTTCAAGTGACTGTTAGTTAAATATGTGGATTGTGTTGTGACTAAATCAAATCAAGGAACAACAGTGGATTGCCGCTATTTAATTGGCCCTCAATATGTTAAATTTGCTCAGGCTCTTCACCAAAGCAAAGCATCTACTGGATTTCGTCTAGTTTCAGATGGTCAGGTTTGATTTGCTCAATAATGCCTTTATTAAGGATCCTGGTTCACTGAGATGTATTCTTCGGTCCTGCAGTTCAACATTGCATGGGAATCTTTTGGAGAGGTTCCACGCAACCCTCTGATGAGACCATTTATTTCAAACATTGAGAAGTATTCTCACAGGCTTTCAAGGTGATGGAGACAGTTGATTCAAGATATTTGAGGGCAGTGTGCAGGCATGGATAGCTTTGTTTTAGGGATGTAAAGTTGGATGACGTGGTTCTGCTGAACATCTGGCTTGAACAGGTAAGCACACACGTGACTGATTCGTCAAAGGCTGACGGGTTTTATTGGAACAGGTTGAATGGATTCCTAGCTTTGTGCAGAACTAGGCACATCTGTGGATGACGTGTCGGGGTTTCCCTGTAGACGTGACTCAGCGGGTTTATCCCCCAGACCAGTATCATGTTTTTACATGACAGATCTCCGTCATATCCTTCTCACCACAGCACGGATTAGGTGTGGCAGAGATGTTCACCACTGAGTTCTGTGTTTATTTTTAAACACAAGGTGGCGATAGCTTGGAGTTCTTCTGGAGCCTAAAGGATTTTCTGATAATAATAGCAACCTTTAAAGTTCCAGCCTTGAGTTGAAGACACATTGGTAAGAATGCAGTTGTCCTTGGGAAGATATAATATACCATACACAGTAACTAAAAGACTTTAATGATATTGAAACTTTGTTTTCTGAGTGTTTCATTCAAACAGCTGAATACAAAAAATCATGGATGGATGGTTGAATGGATGGATGAATGGACAGAGAGCGAGAGCGAAAAATAAAATAAAGGTCCTTAAGATTAAACAGCACATTCTTTGGAAATGTTGGTTTATACTTGTGAGGATGACTCCATCTGCTATGTCAGCGTGGGATTGTTTGAAGGGCCCCGTCACTTCCCTGTTCTGACATTTCCATTTTTGGATGAAAAATCCCCAAACCGTCATCTACAGGTGGGCTACAAACAAAAGACAAAAGATGAACAGTGATATCTTCTCAGAATTGAGTCACAGTCGTTACACATTCTGGTGGACACCACTCCCAGACCACCACGCCCCACCTGACACAGACCTGCCTGTGTTGCTAAATATATCCATGATCGATGTCAGGCTCACTTATGTCAGCTCCTGACTTGTGATTATGTCATCTTCTCCCTACATATGGTCTGCAGCCTAAGGGATCAAGCTTTACCGTGATCTGACAGGATGTTTAAGGAGCCTTAATGACTTCATAATCACGCTGAGCTTATATTTCACACTCAGCCTTACCAGAAGAGCCTCAAAGAGGAGAGAAAAAAATCTGTTTGGTGTCCAGTATCTATCAGAGGGAATTTTACATAACAGGCCATTTTCATGTTGAGTTGATGAATTAGTTTTGATCAATCGGGAACGGTGCTGTCGACTTCAATTCTGTTTAAAACCTAAATGGCTGAGGGAAACGGAAAAATGTCTGACGTTTTCTTGCTGCTCTTGCTTTTATTTCAGGTAAAACGGGAGCTAATGGATGCTTCTTTATATCATTACAACCTTTTCCCACTCTTCTTTGAGTACGAGATCTCCAGTGACAGATGTTAATATTTCAGTTGGGTCAGTGACTCATGTAGAGAAGTTGACATTTTATTTGAATCAAAATCAAAATGAGTTGGGTTTTTTTTTTTGCTAAATCAGATCAAATGCAAATAATAAAGAACTAGTGGATCTACATTGGGTGCATTTGTGGTTTAGTGTGTGGAGGACACGTTTAAAACTTAAGCTTGAGGATGGGGCTTGTGTGTGAAGCTTAGTCTTCAGTTCCCTTCCACAGTTGTTCAGGGTAATTAGAAAATGGCCTGTAGTTTTGAGTGAGTGTGTGTGAATGTATCATGTGAATGTGTGTGTGTGTGTGTGTGTGTGTGTGTGTGTGTGTCCCACTTTGTGATTGGTTGGTCAACAATCCAGGGTGTGTCTCTTGTTTTCAGTACCAGTGTTGCTGGGATTAGTTCCAGCTCCGGAAAAGCAGTTTAGAAAAAAACAGTAAATGAAAAAGCCGTTTAGATAGATAACTATACTGCAAAGAGATGAACACATAAAAACAACAACAACAACAACAACAACAACAACAACAACAGCATCAATAATAATATTATTAATTAATAATAAGTTAACTTTTTACTTTCTATGTTTCATACTTGTATGTTTTCTTTCCAGTAGACATCTGTTTCAGCAAACAATCATTATTGTGTACGATTCTTTTTCAACAAAAACAGTTGTACATTATTCAAGTATTAAAAAACAATGTGTGTGTGTGTGTGTGTTTGTGTGTGTGTGTGTGCGTGTGTGTTAATATCTATATATGATTTTTTTTGTTTTAAGTTAGTATAATTTAAAGGTAGACTGTAAGTTACTTGATCTATCGCCATGAAAATGTTGTTGTCAATTGCTGCAGGCTTATAAATGAGAACATTTTTGGCATTCCATGGATCTGAGCGTTTATGCTTACAAACAAGTTATTTTTCTTCAGCGTGTCTACACTTGTATGGAAAAACTCTACAAACTATTGTTGCAGAGTAATACTTTGTGGATGTTCTCCACTTCAATTAAGAATAGTGTTCAAACATTTGAGGGCATACGTAGATGTGTGTTGGTCGTAACTCTTTTTTACGTGTTTATATATATATATATATATTGGACAGAAAGACAGGAACACAGACTTTGATGTTGCGGTCTGGTTACCTGCGGCCTTAAATGTCTTCCACAGTGTTTCCTGAAAGGATATTTGTAAGATCAAAACTCATTGGTTTCTATGATGACATGTAAATAACAGCATTGAAGGTGAACATTCCAGAAGATATTATTTAACTTCCTTCACTTCAACTGTTTGCTAGGTTCATGTTAAAGTCGTTTTTTACTGTGGCTAAAAGTACCACAAGGAGGAGGAGTACCACAAATGTACACGTTTACAAAATAAATTTAATGATAGTATTTGATTCACTAGTACCATTTACCTTAACAAAAACTTAGTTTTAACCTCTGCTTTAAAATTACATGTTGACCCTCAAAAAGATCTTAGTTGTGGGGCCACAAGTACACAACGGGGCCCCACTTTGTGCTAAAAACTACTAAAAATTTACACACACACACACACACGCACACACTTAACACCGGAGCATTAAATAGCTGGACAACTCTTTCAAACCACCATTAAGGACAAAATGCCGTCAATCATCTTATGTCTCTTGACCATCAGCCGTTTAATTCCAACAGTTTGGGTGCATTCAGCTAATTTATCTCATTTTGACAGTGTTAACTTGCAGCCATGAGAGAATTCAGAGTGCTGGCTTTGGGAAATTTCGTGAATGATGATGCTGAGGTTAGAGACAGAAATTATGTGAAAAGACTGGTGTGGGCTGGTTAAAACTGGTTCATCTTCATCACTTTGTTTTAGCAGTCTAGCTAATACACGCACACTTTCTTTATTACACGCTTTCTTTTAGAATTGCTCTTTTTTTTAGAATTGCATTTTTGCTTTGTTGTTTTTTACTTTTTAACTTTTTCTATGCAGTTAAAACTAAACAATTTGAAAGATGCATGTATAATATTTACTATATATATATATAGTAAATATTATACATGCATCTTTCAAATTGTTTAGTTCAATACATATTTCACTGAAAACTAAAATACTATTACAATTTTTTGTTTTCCATTGTACTATTTAAAAATATATTGCATATTGTGAGAGGTGCAGGAACTAAAGAGAAACACCTAGGCTCTCGGTTCTGCTTGTGTGTAAGGGACACGTGAGGGGCGTAGCGTTTTTATGCAAGCGACTTGTGACTGTATGTCACGCGAGGCTATAAGAAAACTGGGAATGTGAAAGGAAACCTGGTTTCTGCTTTCCTGAATATGATTATATTGAGTATCCAGCCAATAGATGAACACACTTCTCCGACTGACAACTTAATATCATTCCCAGAACAAGAAGGAAAAAAGCTACAAAACATTAATATTCTCTAAGCCGTTAACTGTGTCTTCACTTTTACAGCAGATGGTTCTCTTCCTTACAGTTTTAATATTAGTTATTCCAAACTGCTTGCAGGCTTTTTTCTTTTCTCATCCATCCACTCACAATTTAAAAATGTGATGGGAAAAACAGTTTGTGATCTTTACTTCATCTTGCTTTTGTATATATATATATATATATATATATATATATATATATATATATATATATATATATATATATATATATATATATATATATATATATAAATGTGGTTTCACACATTGGAAACATTCTTACTTCCACATTAGGGTCACACAATGGCAGTCACTTTTAAAAGATAAAAAACCCGTTCAAAACTCAAGTTCAAGGTCCAGTCGGGTCTTTCCTGTCTGGAGTTTGCATGTCTTCCTTGTGCTTGCATGTGTCTCTGGTTTCTTCCCACAGTCCAATAGCGAGTCTGGAAAATTTTTCATAGGTGTGTGTGTGTGTGTGTATCCCGCTCTGTGATTGGTTGACCATCAATCCAGGGTGTATTCCACCTTCAAGACCAAAGTTGCTGGGATTGGCTTCAGGTCCCTGCGACCCAGAAAAGAAAATTTTTTAGGGATTCGTCTTGTACTTAGCTGCTTGGCTTTAACTAAAGTATGACAACAGTATGCTTGGTTGTCAAGGCTTTGGTCAAAATTTGATTTGATCAAAACCAGGAATGGGGAACAAGTGGGGGATTAACAATACAAGGATTCACAGCAATAGATTGACACGCACGTCCCTAAATACATTGTGTCTGATTACTGACAGCTGATAGTGATCATGCGCCTATGCTCGCGTACGTCACAGTTATATGGAGAAATATACTGTACTAGAAGAACGTCTATGGTTACTTGCGTAACCTCTGTTCCCTGAATAGGTCAGGGAACAAGACGTCTGTCAGTTTCCTGACTATGGGATATCGGAGCCCGGATATCAGGGTAGCCATTCGTGCCTCAAATCTTTACAACCGGCCACTGAACGATCAAGTTCATGGCTGCATGAATTTGCATCTCACCTTTGACCCTGTACCAGGGGGTATAAAGGGCGGTAAATGCTCATTACCTTTCGCTGATTGAAGCCGGTCGGCCAAACGCAGACTTCCAGCGGCATATCCTGAACGTGGCTGAGGTAAGAGACGTCTCGTTCCCTGACCTATTCAGAGAACAGAGGTTACGCAAGTAACCATAGACGTTCCCTTTCATAGTCAGGTCACTTCGACGTCTGTCAGTTACCTGACTATGGGATAATACAACAGGCCACATCCAAGAATAGCCTCCTACCGAAAGACCCCTCCGGCACATCTAGCCGGGGAACAGTTAGTGGATCTTCCACAGCATCTAGAGGAGGGCCTAGCCCAAAGGGTAATAGCACTCACCTCTACCGGGGCAACCAAAAAATCTGTTGGCTCTCGACCCATGTCGTGGGGGACCCTTGCCAGGGTCGACGGAGAACACCTCTCACCTGGTGCGAAGCGTTGCGTTGACTTGGCACGAGACGCCACTCTTCTAAGAAAGCCCAGTGTCTGTCGTGGACAAAGTAAAGCTCAGGAGAGAGAGGAGAGCATAGCACTACTACTCGACCTCATCCCTTTGGGAAACACAGGCGTCGTACTCAGCGAGTGACGCTCTTGTGGAGGAACACAGCCAGGAACTAGGCAACTAGTCTGGACTCGTTGGCACCAGGGGACCCCTTTCCTTATGCTTGTTTGCCTGTCTGGGTGAACAGAGGCCGGGGCCCCAGGGGTCTCGGTATCTGCGTGGATACCGACGCCTTATCCAGTTCGTAGAACCAAATAAAGGTGTTGGGTGTAGCCCAGCCGGCAGCTCTACAGATGTCTGTTAGAGAGACTCCTCTTGCCGCTGCGACCGATGAGGCCAAACTCCTGGTAGAGTGGACTCTCACGTCTCTCTCACGGGGGCCTGCCTCGACACCGCATCCGCAGCTGTGTTGAGGACGCCTGGAATGCGAACTGCCGTCAGCTACTTGAGCCTCGGCAGACACCACATCTAGAGGCAATGTGCGAGCTTGGTCAAGCGGTGCAAACTCAGACCGCCATGGCGGGTGAACGCTACTGCAACTACGCTGTCTGATGTGACCGACACGTCCTTCTTCCGGACATGTCTTCTGTCCGAGGTGCACAGCCAGTAGCTCAAGCATGTTGATGTGGCACTGGAGGCGAGGACCCGACCAGCGACCGGTCACCCCGCGACCGTCGCACACTGCTTCCCACCACATGTTGGATGCATCCGTGGATACCACAACAGGAGACGGTTCCTAGAGGGACACCAGCCCTCAGGAAGCTTGTCTCTGACCAAGGATGGAGCAGGTGGAGTGAAGTGTGAAGTGAAGACCCGCCTGAAAACCAGCCCCTCACCAGACAACCTGCGCCTGCGCCTCGACCCGCCTGATGACACGGGGGTCTTCACTTCACAGGCGACTGGCGTGGAAGAAAAGACCCCGTGCCTGGGGTTCCGGTGAGCCGAAGAACTTTGAGAGTTGCATTTGAATGGTGCAATACAGTAGGTCAAAATTAAAGTTTAAACTGATCCAACTGATAACCATGGTAAGGAAAAAAGCAGTGGTGTGATTTTCGCTTTTTTCGGTCGGGCTGCAGCATTCTAAGCATTTCTACCTTATTAAACAAATACTTGGCAAATTGACTGACTTGAAAAAAACATTGTTATGTCAATTTAAATGTGTCACCTTGATTAAATACACTATAAAACTTCCAATAGAACGCCGTGGTGGTCTATTTTTCAACTCTTCCATCATGGTGGCGCCCTATTTGAGGTGGCATTCTACAAGAGGGTGGCAATGTCATTTTTAACAAAAAAAAAACTATAGGTAAGCTGTTGTAAAAAAGTTGTAAAAAAGAATAAAAAATGTTGAGGAAAAGAGACGACAAATAACACATTTTGAATATGGCAAAAGTACGGCACTGATAATTAGTTTAGCTGAAAACGTTGAAATGAAAATTTTTCATGTCCCGTGGGGGCAAATCATTTATGGCATAGTGGCATTCTACTAGAGGTGGCGTTCTATTAAAAGTTTTACGGTATCTTTGGTTTTGAATGTATCTTCTGCTGCTCAATGGTATTCACTCATAACTCTGAGATTCAAATACTGAACATCCATAATTCTCTAAACTTGTGCCAAAATCTGCAAAATAGTAATTCACAAGACTGCATGATAGTAAAATTTCATCTGTGAGGATATAACTCATCAGATGATCAGCTCTTCATCGTAAGCTCTGAGGAACTGCCATTGAAACACTGCTTACCTAATTCCCATTTACTTGGGAATCAAATGACATACCAGTGTCCACTGAGATCATTAGGCCCAAGGATGAACAGACAAAGGCACGTGAAGGATTTAGAAGAATGGTGCTCT
This sequence comes from Paedocypris sp. Pulau Singkep, assembly GCA_017309775.1. NCBI lineage: Eukaryota > Metazoa > Chordata > Actinopteri > Cypriniformes > Paedocypris > Paedocypris sp. Pulau Singkep. Next base: position 175,722 of record MU204244.1, read on the forward strand.
CTAGTCTCTTGATCCATTCTGATTTGGTTTTCTGCGCAAATAGAAGACATTATTAAACCCAGTCTATTCAATCCCAATCATTTTCACTTGACATTTCTACAGTAATTAGTGTGGAGATACAATGAAATACTAGCTTATCCAAGAGGGAAAAAAGTAAGCCTGAAATGTCACACTTCCTCTGGATCAGGTCAAGCAAAATTCCATTTGAAAAAAAATCCATTAAAACAGTCATCGGCACTAATGATGACAGGTGCCCTAAGTGACATATTTCAAAGTGTCGAACAGTGAGACCGACTCATTTATGCCCTTTGACGTCATTGCCGTTTCCAATTAGGGCTTGAGTCCAAGTTGAGCTCAGCCCTGATTGGCCTGTGGAGCCCATGAGGCTCATTCCAATTCACGTTGCACTGGTAAATAATGGAGCGAACGGTGCTCATCAACATGCTAATGATAAAGTGTTGAACCCTTTTCCACGTGTATGAAAACCCATTACACCAGTCAATCACGGCCTGGCACTGGGGCTATGGCGGTGACTCACAACTGGTGGAATAGGTGTTAGGGTCTATGAATCGGAAGGGAACATTGTGATTACTGCTTGAAAAGCCATTTTTTAATAGGTGGGCTTTGTGCTGGATGCCAATGCCAATGACACACAACCTTTAAACTGTATCTTTTCATCAGCGTCATCATTTCCACCAGAGCACTCACGGTTACCCTTTATTTCCAATTTAATGATATTTTTTGATAATGGCCTTCCGCAAACCTGTTCTAAATTATTGACTGTAATGAAAGTGCTCGAATGACTTAAAAGCATAATGGACTGTGTAATTTTGATGCTTATTCATGCTGATGTAAAAGAATTAGAAAAAAAAAATATGTAGTTTGTGAAAATCCTTTTTGCCGGACTTCTCTTTGTGGTCATTTTGAATTTAAGATTCATGTGAATATAACAGGTAAAGTAATTTTCAATATTTAAAAAACATTATTTTATGTTTACAAAAATCTTTTGGAAAATTGATACACATTTTTGAGTTGGACATTTAAGAGATACTTTATTGCAGTGTTTGATTTGATTTCGAGTTTAATTATTCATGAAAATTAAAATCAAGATTGTAATTATGTGATTTTATCTCACTACTGATTGCTCTTAATTCATTAAAAACAATAAAAATAATGCAGGGTTTTTTTCCCCCAGGTTCTATTTTTTAAGTTATTTGCTGTTTCATCCCAAAGCTGTGCAGTTTCTAAGACAGATGTTAGAGCTCCAGCTCTCCAATGGGCAGAGTCAGGCCCTCAATTTTTTTAAGAATCCATAAAGGTTTCTTTTGCTCTATAAATCTGCTTGAGCTTGACGTTTCTGCTTATATAGTTACCCCGAGACGTTGAGGCCAAGTTCATGTGAGGCAGTCCGCCCTTACAATGCATATTTTTTCCAAAACAAATGCGTCCACTGGGAGAACATTAGGAGAAGTTTTTCTAAAGCAGCCCCACGACATCACAACAACAAGACTCAGAAACACACACAATCACCTGCTCGTCCATCATCTTATTTGTGCCCATATTTTGGCTTTCTTCCAGAGTTTGGTTCGTGCTATCAGTCTTTTCACACAGAAGTTTGATTATTTTCTCAACTTTGTGTTTTGAATTCAATACTGCTAAACCCAAACAAAGATTGGCATTGCCACTCAGGGTTATGTTTATCATATCACACAAGCGTTTTGTGTTCCTATGATGGATTGAGCAACACTGCATTGTTTACATGCCTTCTGTACATGAGAGAAACATACCAAATGCTAAAGTGTAGCAGTAACAGGCACTATAGGTCTTGTTGGCTTGGTTTTAATAGATTCATGATCTGCTAGTTGTGTAAATTGCCAAAGCCATGTACATTCATCAAAAATGTACTTTTGCTCCTTTTTCTAGTTAATTTTAAATTTCTGCATTGTACACAGTCACACACACAGACACACACCATCAAAATGTTTATCTTTTCCTCATCTAACATTAATCAAAACTCAAATGTGACCTCTGCCCTAAAATCCCATCTTGACCCTCAAACAGGCCTTTAAAGTTGTGGGGTCCAGACAAAGGTCCACACAAGTGGCCATTAGTCCCCACTTCAGTAAAAAAAAACTAGCATTCAGACCCGGTTTTGACCTAAATCCTTGTACACTCACGTGTTACACGCACACACACACATACATGGGCACGAATGCACACACGCGTGAATACTCACATGCACTCATATTAAAATGGGTATATATTTAATAATGTCACGCCATTTGTGAGATGTGTAAGTACGTTCTTCATATAAAATAACTTTTTTGTTGCAACAGTAAAACAATAGTCCTCTCCTTTTATTTATTGTTTTCTTGTAGGCCTGATAATGCTGCTGTTTTCTCTCTGTGTAATGAGAATTGACTTCAGCCACAATAAATTGACATCACTGTGTAACCTAATTTAAAAAAACAAATTTTCTTTGTCTTTTATCACTTTTATGACATCTTATACTGTAAGACACGTTACAGTTTAGCAAAAAAAAATTCTATCCCAAGACATTCTTTCTGAGGTGGTGAATGTAGGGATTAGGACGCTGCTGTGCGTTGCTCATCTCAGGAAAGTGGAAATTTAAATTAGGTAAACAAATAAAAAAACATCAATTTATTGATTTACATAGTGTTAGGGTATGACTGTGCCATATATATATATATATATATATATATATATATATATATATATATATATATATATATATATATATATATATATATATAAGAAACAATGCAATGTCAAAAAAGAATGTGATCCTTTCTTTGTTTGGAGACGGAATAGCAGATCACAGTGGTTTGGCCAGAATATTAAATCTGTATTGACCCTCTCTCTGTGATTTCCCATGATGCTTGACTGCAGTGATGCATTACTGGGCCAGGGTCAGGTGCTGACGTCCCTCTGTTGTTGAGTCTTTTGCTCAAACTGGGGCCACTGCCAACTACCTGATAGCAGAGTGTTGGAAACGTGTGCGCGCGCGTGTTTGTCTATGAAAATGACCCACAGTTTAATACTTATCCAGCTGTGCTGTGTTTGTAGAAGCCACAATTGAGTTGAAAGGGGGGACGAGTGCAGCTTGTTACAGGAATTGCATTTTTCGGAAATCCATTGCTCTTGTCTAAATGATAATCTCTAGTCTAAAGCACAGCGTTATGAGGGTTAGCGTTAAGTGCGGAACGCAAAAGCGCATTAGGTTACTTTTTAATTAAAAAGAACGATTATTGGCATGTAACTTAAAATAATGTATTGATCACAATTGCATTCACTTTCTGTTTAAATGTTTTTTTATTATTGTATTTTTATTATTTGATAGGCAAATGATTTTGCTGCATCGTACATGTGAATTGAAAGGATGAATAAAATATGGCATATGACATAAGAAATCCTCTGAAGTGACTTTATGCTAATTTTGCGTGTCTCATATCAGCGGTGGAGTTCTAAGAAAGGTCCCTCAGTTTGCAGCAGATGCGCTAAAAATAAACTGACATTTAATTTTTTTACGTTTGATTCTGTCTCTCGAGAGACAAAGATAATGCTTTTGTATAGGATAATTGTGGTCATTAGATAGAATGTGTCAATTTCTTTTTATTTTCAAAGTTATTCATATCAATATATATATATATATATATATATATATATATGTATACCATACATATATATGTACCACATTAGGTATTTCGATAAAATATGTATTTAAAAAAAACATGTTACATAACAGGTATTTAAAAAGCATAGAAGATGAGTTCTGTGTGACTAAAACAAAAAAAATTAGGTTTTCATCTTTTTGATCAAGCGGCAAACGGCGAGTGAGAGACGAGACGATCCCACACGTTACTACAACATTGCAACAATCTGACATGCCGATATCTTGTTTATTATCTCCAAGTCACCACTCCTCGTGCATGTAGACGCGTTGCGTTTCATTCAATTTACCAACACACCAGTGTGTACATGTAAATAAATGTCATACAAAACAATTTAGCTTAAAATAACTTTTTCTCCATTTAATCAGGCTTTTCTTTTGTGTTACTCGCCACTTTTAATCGGGGTAGCCACTTTTTTGGCCCAAATTCTAAAGTCCTAAGAAAAATTGGATCTCATAACGCAAATTTGCACCGGTTTATTGGGGCAAAAAATAAATTTTATTGGCACAAATTTTAGGGAGAATGAAAAAATGTTTCCAGAAACCAAAGGATATTGCGCATAATTGCGTGGGGGCGAGTGTCTGTGGGCGGAGTCTATATATACACATATATATATGGTTCCAATGGTTACACTGTACAAATCATAATGTATGATTTATTATTTCGGAAACAACATTAGTAGAGTTAGAGGTAGTGAGTTGGCTCAGATGGTGGCGGAAGAAGTCTGTCAGGTCTGTCAAAACAATCTGTGAGGGTCTGCTGGGACGTCTGGCAGATCCTTCCATCAGAGAGCTTAAACTCACACCTCTGGCTGAGCTTCTCTCAGGTCCCGGATAAGGTGGGGGACATTGAGTCAAAATCTATGCTTGTCGTGGCGGCAATCCCTGAACTTGTTGGTGGACACCGTCAAAGGACGACATCAAGCTGAAGAAGGAGTCTTATCGGGCCTCTTTGGAAGGTATTGGTGGGCAAAACGAAAGTGGTCTGGACTTGGATAGAGTTTGGCAAGACCATGAAGAAGGACTTTCAGACGGCTTTAAAGAAATATTGATCCACCATTCTGTGCCGGAGGAGGGGGAAGCAGTGTGCCATCAACACCATCTACGGTGGAGATGAGAAGCTGCTGACCTCAACTTGGACCATTGTGGATCAGTGAGGGTATACTTCCTCAAAGACCTCCTCAGTCCCACCAACACATCTTCTGAGGTGGAAGCAGAGGCTTTGAAATCAGGGATGGATACTCCTGTCTTTGGGGCTGCGGTCGCTGAGGTAGTCAAAAAGCTCCACGACAGCAGGGCTCTGGGGGTGGGTGGGGTGTGGTGGTTACACCATCATGTGGACATCGGAGACAGCGCCTCTGGATTGGCAGACTGGAGTGGTGGTTCCTCTTTACAAGAAGGGGGACCGGAGGGTGTGTTCCAACTACATAGGGATCACACTTTTCAGCCTCCTTGGGAAAGTCAAATTCAGGGGTCCTGGTGAGGAGAGTACATCGGATTGTTGAGTTTCTGATTGATGAGGAGCAATGTGGTTTCTGGAACTATGAACCAGCTCTCTTCAGAATCCTGGAGGGATCATGGGAGTTTGCCCAACCAGTCTACATGTTATTTGTGGAGTTGGGGAAGGCATTCGACTGTGTCACTCGGGGACTCCTTTGGGGCATACTCTGGGCCCCTTGTTCCAGGCTGTCCGGTCTCTGTATGACCAGTGCCAGAGCTTGGTTTTTATTGCTGGTATCAAGTCATTTCCATTTTGAGAGTTTGACTCCTCCAAAGCTGCCGTTTGTCACAGATTCTGCTTATAACTTTTATTGACAGAATTTCTAGGTGCAGCTGAGACGTCAGGGGTTTTCAGTTTGGTGATAGGAATGGGATGGGAATCAGTGCCTCTAACTCCAAGTGCCTCAGAGAGATGTCAGATGGGGTGGTTCAGGCATCTGGTAAGGTTGCCCCCCTGGACGCCTTGCTGGTGAGGTTCCAGCTCCCCAGCATCAGGAGGAGACCCAGAGGCAGACCCAGGACCCGCTGGAGAGACTATATCTTCTGGCTGGCCAGGGAATGCCTCGGGATCCGCCCGGAAGAGCAGTAGGACGAAGCCTGGGCAAGGGAAGTCTGGGCTTCCTTATTGAGGCAGTATCCATGACCTGGCCCCAGATAAGCGGTAGACTACTGTTAATGTTCAATAATGAATTAATTAATTGCAAATAATTAATTGTGATTCATTGTTTACATTTAGTTTAAATTAAAAAAATTTAAATTACATTTGTTAAAACGTTTGTCATTTATGACATTTTAAACAATTTTTACAATGCAATTTCCATTTTTTTTGTCGTTGGTCATAAATCTCAAACAATTTTTCAAATATATGTTTTTGAGCTGTGAGAGGAAACACCAGAACTAAACTGGAACTTTCTCTAGATCTAAGCATCAAACATTCAGCTTTTTTTTTTACTGCAGAGATGTATGTCTGTACTAGTCATAGATAATTGGTCTCAAAGTTAAAAGAAAAGCACTTGAAATATGAAGTGAAAACTACTCGGTGTGAAGACTGTAGAAGAATTATATAAGTTGAAGGATTTTGCTGCATCTCACTTCATCTGCTGCAGAAACCTTATAGGACATGAAAAGCTCCGCCGTGCTGTTGAGTTTGACCGCAGTCCAGTTCAGAAGTGGGAGTTTTATGTCGGAGATACTTTGTATTGAAGATATATTAAGTTCTTTGACAAATGTTATGAAAAGTGTGTGTTTTTCTGGAAGAAAGAACATCTTGGATGTCTCATCATGTGGTTACAGCAAGTGGTTTTATTCACTTCATTATTTATGTTCCTCGTTTGTGCTGTTTGGTTCACCCTTTTAAAAAAAAGATTTACGTTCTACCTAAATTTCTCAGAAGTCATCCATTCATTTTCTGGAACACTTTTTCATTTCTGGGTCACTGGGAGCTAACTTGATGCCAGAAGATCGGGTACATCCTTGCAGGGGCGCCGTTTAGGGGGGTTGTTGGACAATTTTGTGAGCCTGCAGTCTTTGGGGACACCCAGCGACAAACTGCAACAATACAATTTTAAAGTAAAGTGAGTGAGATTGTCAATTTGGCCACTAGGGACTATATAGAAATTGTTCTCTGCTTTCAACACATTCAAGTGAAGTGCACATACACACAGTGAAGACACACAAACCCGGTTGAGTGAGCTCTCACGTCTAGCATGCAGGGCAACTTACAGGCGTGGTAAGTGATCTTGATCGCTTCAACGATCCAGTGTGAGAGTCTCTGCTTAGTGACGGCATTTTCCTCATGCCGACCACCATAGCAGACAAACAGCTGATGTGAGTGTCAAAGCTCTTTTCAGGTTCGTTTCAGGTAAGCGCGAATGATGCATGCTGGGCACAACTGATGACCGGCCAGGACTTGCTCCCCTGGTGGGAGGACCTGAAAGGCCACTACCTGAAACGCCACTGATTCCTGAAGAACCAGGGATAATGGGCACTTTGGGCACGTAACCCTGCCTGGGTTTCAGCACTATGTGCGAGTCACCAGGGCCAAAGGGTAAACGTTGAGGATTTGCAAAGAATGCCGCCAGGTCTCCGACATGCTTCACTGAAGTTAGCGCCACAAGGAGCGCAGCCTTCAGTGAGATGAGCTTGAGACTCGTAGTCTCCAGAAGCTCAAATAAGTAAAGTGAGTGAGAACCATATCCAAATTGGTGCTCTGCTTTTAACCTATTTAAGTGAAGTGCACACACAGTGAAGTGAACACACACAAACCCAGAGCAGTGGGCAGCGTAAGCCGTGGCTGGTGGTCACCAACACCAAGTTCAAATCCCACGCTGGGTCAGGGGAGGTCTAGATGGGCGGACCCTTCTAGTGCCTCTTAAGAACTTTATCATCAGATCTTGGTGGCCTACCATCTTTCCAATAATCAGGTCATGCAAGTCAGTCTTCTTCCTCAGGGGTGACGTAGAGCCATGACCTCCAACCTCCAGGTTTTGTCAGGCCAGTATGGCCTGCTCTTCTTCCTCCAATCTGCGTCTATCAGGACATGTCAGAGGCCCATTTGTCGTCCTTGGCTGGTCTGGACACGGAGTGTGACACCATCTTGCGCTGTGTTTTACCCCTCTGTAGTAACGCCAGGTCTTGGTTGGACGTGCCTTGGTTGCAGTCACTGGACATTGTCGGGGCTGTTTTTGCGATGGCCCTGGAAATAGGCTTAGTCTGGTGCTGAACAGTGTTGAACTGTCCACCATATCGCTGAACGGGCCAGACATGGAGATGGGAGCGTTTTGAAACTGACCTGTCTCGTTGCTCCTCATCTCAGCCAGATTCAACCACTGCTGGCGGTCCTGAACCACGTGAGTTGCCAAGTGAACTTCCCCAAGTTCAAGATCAAGTTTATTTATATACGTAGGTTTTTCATAGTCTGAGACCAACGCAAAGTCTCTATACAATTTAGGGATAAAATAGTCAAAAAATGATGATGAAATGAAGAAAAACTGCAATAGAAAAAAAAATAAAAGGATGTGCCGTCGTCTCCTCCGGCAGGGATGTGGCTCTCTCAGGACCTCGGCATGGGAGTGAAACGAGCAAGAACAAAAGCTCTTAGTACTTTGAAGGGCTCTAAGACAATAATAATAGTAGCGATAATAGAATACCCCCTTTAAGTTCAGCTAGCTGATAAACAGCAACTTTTAACAGAACGTGAATTGCAAAATCGGTGTCATCGTTGAATGAGTAGCCCTTAGTGCCAGGGTAAAACCGCCCAGACTTGGTCAGGAGCTTTTTTGGTCAGGACATCATATTGAACCCTATGGGTTAGGAATGGGATGGCACTTAAGTTCATATATGAGTCAAGGCAGGTGACGAATACTTTTGGTACTATAATGTATGTCGCAATGGCTTGCTCTGTTGGGGAATATCCACATAACTTTGGGAATAAACAAAATAATGCTACAACAGGAACATCCAGTTGTTTTACAGATGACTGTTTTACAGAAACCAGTTGTCCAATGACAAAGGAGCCGGCTGGAGCAGAAGATATGTCTGCAGTCTGACTTCACGACCCGAGCTAGCAATCTCGCAAACGTGCTTGTGTTGGCGTCTCAGCTGGCGCTACAAACATGTCTTCCACTACCGAGTGCAAATCATCATCGGACGAATTCAACAAAGAGTCTCACAAATTGTACGCCACTTTACCAGAGAGCTTTAGCGACAGCTTGAGATAGACCGTAACGAGATGGGGAGCCCAGCTTGTTGTGTACTCTCTCATCCCAAGAGCGCCCTTCGCCTCTTGCCGAGGGTCAGGAAGCCAAAGCTGCCCAATCTTCGCTTACGGAAGATAGCCTCTCTCTGAGAAGAACATCTTGTCTCTTGAAGAACATCTCTTGAGCAATGTTGCCATTAATATGCCTATCTGGCACAATGACAAGCTCGACACGAACGATGCTTTCGCATGCGGCACGCCCAAGCAGCGAATGTAGCGCTCTTGCTCGTCCGATGTGGCCAGTCACTTAGCGAAATCCGTAGATTTGTACAAACGTGACGTCATCTATAAAAGAGGAAACTTCATCTTTTTTTTTTCTCAGAAAAAAAAAACTTGCGTCTAAGCCGCTGGGAGTACATACAAGATCTGACGTTAAGCCTTTAGAGAGGATTGAAGAGAAGATCGTATCTGAACAGCTTCAATCAGAAAGAATGATGTGCATGATATGCGCGTCACTTTTATACTACCGGTTTTAACGTCAAAGGTGACGTATGCAAGTTCATGCAGGTTTTGAACTTGATGTTCATTGGTATTTTTGAAGAGTCGAAGCATCGAACCAGATCCATCTAATTTCCCATTGTCAATTTCAACTGACAGACGTCGAGTGACACTGACGATGAAAGGGAGCACAGTTCCTTTAAAGTTTAAGTAATTATTTTACCAGCAGAAGGCAAGGCATTTGGATTAGGCTATTTAAGACATGGGTCAGCTCAATTAAAATAAAAAATCGGTGTTTCACAACACAATACAGCAGGACACACACACACACACACACACACACACACACACACACACACAAATATGCAATTGTTGAAAAGAAAGTTAATAAAGGGTTAAAAGTTCTTTATATTGCAAGTCCAAAAGCACATCTCTGAAAACTCGCATTAACATAAAAGACCCTCAAGGTCTTGTATCAGTGATATGCTTTTCATTTACAAGGACAAAAACGATTTTAGCCAAACGTGCTTTCGCTGAGGCATTTTGCCCTTGGCTTGTATTTCTCTCTGTTGGAGTAAAAGAACAGTATGTTTTCAGTCATTTTTGCTCAAGGTTATGGAAAGCACTAAGTTCTATTTGAATGTTGTTGTGTACATTACTTTGATTTTTATCAACGTTCTTCACATCTTCTTTTAACCTGTGCCTCACATTTCTGTGAGGTTGTTGAACTTTGAAAATTATATTGTTTGATGTTATAGCATCTTAATAAAATTATTAATTACAATCTCTTTGATCTCTCTCTCTCTCTCTACTCAATTATTTGATTTAAAGCTAATCAGTGTATTTGTGAAACACTGTGTGTATACAGTATTTACAGCAATCTTGTTTGTGAAATTTAGATATTCCTAAGATATCCCTAATCTTCAGTCTTGTGTTTGGGTGTTTAATGACATCTTGCGCAATTATTTGCTCCCTCCCGCTCGGCCCCTGCTTAAGCTAAACAAAATGCAAAGTCAAACGCTCATTCAAGATGTTAGATGCTTTGTTTTGTCTTCAGCCAATCAAAAACGGCCCAGTCATTTGCGTACAACCATAGTTGCGAATGTAAACATGGTCCACGACAAACACTTGGCTCTACACACAATGCCACAATCTTGTATCACCCAAACACATGAAGTCAGGCATTATAAAACGCTCACAAAGGTCAAAACATTTCCTTCAGATTACCACAGACTAAAAGATGACCATGACTTTGACCTGTGCTTTATGTTTGGTGTAAAGATCGGGTCCAATCTTTGACTGATTTTTTTTGTTTTAAAAAATTTACCGTCACATTCAGATAAAATAAGTACCGGTAAATTAATAAAAAAATTGTTTAAAATAAAAAAAATGTACAAAATACTTTTAAGTCCCTAGTTTAATAAATAATTGCAATAAAAAGCAAATGAAGGTGTGAGTTCGAGGACTTTCTAAGTTTAGTTTGCATGTTCTTCCCATGCTGGCGTGGGTTTCCTCCGGGTTCTCCTGTTTCCTCCCACTGTCAAAAACATGTGTTTCTGACAGTTGGAAATGGCTCTAAAGGCTTAACAGTTGGACAGCTCTAAAGGCTTAACGTGAATTGGCATTGAAAAATTTTAATGAATTATTACACATATATATATATATATATGTATATATATATGTCACGATCCTCCCGATTAAACTATTCTTTTTAGAATATATATATATATATATATATATATATATATATATATATATATATATATATATATATATATATATATATATATATATATATTCAATCACCCATCAACCTCTAATTTATTGATGCTGGATTGGTTGGCCACAAATTACTAGTTGTCCATCGAATCACAGGGCGGCACAAACACACTTATTTACATCTATGTGCAGTTTACACAAATGTATTAACATATTATGAGCTGCAGAAAGAAACCAGACCACCAGAAGACCCCAAATAAACATGGGGATTGAAAACTGATAATAATATATAAATATACTGGTATATATACTTCCCCAAAAAAATGAATTACCCGAGTTATCGCAAACAAATAACTGAAGCTTATAATATTGGATATTGAAGTGTACAATGTAAATGTATGTAAATTCAACACTAAATAAACACTCATTTAGTACATTTTTGTTCAATTTGCAATATATTTTCTTATATTGCACCTTAAAAGTAACTGTTGGTTCCAAAGACATATTTCCTAAAGAAAAAACACAGCTAAGTCAATTGACCTTCAAAACATTCAATGGCAATAAAAATATTTTGATGTTCAAGAGGATTCCAAACAATGTTCACACTAAAGGCATGGCAAATATGTATATTAACAAGTATTGTAATTGAGTGATGTAGAAACAATTTAGCTTAGTCCTCCTTACATTAAGACAGTTGCTCAGAATGTTCAGTCTTCTGAAATGATCTGACCGGAGTCGTTCTCAGTCGTTTGAGAAACCGTGAGAATTATTTAATTTTCCCATCGTTATCAACAAAGTGCGTCGTGACTTCAGCTTTGCAAAATACTGTACACATAATACTTTTGTTCTATCTACGGATCCATCTGGCTCAAAATTAATCCATCAAAATTTTCAAATAAAACTCAATAAAAATCATACCTATTATATTTTGAATTAATATCTATTAATTTTGAATCATACCTATTAAAATTGAATGTATGATTAGAGAGAAAGAGAGAGAGAGAGCTAACAGAGAACGTTTGAGGGATTGATTCCCAAGAAAAGCACAAACTTGATTCAATAGTCAAGTGCGACATAAATCTGCTGAATGCAGAAAGGTAAATCATTTTAAGTTCAACTTATTCTATCACCCTGCCAAAACTCCGAAAAAATCTGGAAAGTCACGACTTATAAACAACCGTTATGAAAAGGAATGAGCATTTCCAATGAACGACTCCATTTTTCCATCATTTTTCAGAATGAACTACTGGGTGTTTTTTCAGAATGAACTACTGGATGTGGAACTGCTGGAAACGACAGCTCTTTGATCGCTGGCGATTGATTGAATGACTAGCGCTGCCAGCCAATGGTTGTTCTCTGTCATTAGCTTGAGACAGCTCTTCTGAAAACCAGGATTCCTACGCCCAGTGTTGTAAAAACCAAACAAGCATCCTTTTCATTTCGGAAATGCGCTGAGTGATGACGAGTATTGGCAAAAAGCCGCACCTTTGCTGTTTCGTTTTGGGAGGCCAAGAGGAGATGCTGTGTTCTATCAATATTTCTCAGAGCTGGTCCACCTCCATCAAAACCACCACAATTTATCCAAAATCTCTGCATGCAACTTGCTTTATATAGACACCATCTGGTTCTGAGACGGGATAATCTTACTTGTTTAACATGCAAACTGTCATTCTTTTAAACTCATGCTCACTTTAAGGTGGTTTTTGGACATTTCTGAGGTGAGTGTTGAATATGTTTTAGAGGTTATTTTTTCCTGCAGCTCCATTAAAAACAATGTTTTTTACTGGCAAGGTCAAGACTCTTTCAGCATCGAACTTGACACATGTTGAACTGTGAATGTGTGGAGGAAAAATACATTCAGAACACACCAAACCTTTGTGGTCAGTTTCAGTGTACATCGTTTTTATCTTTAATGGTGAAGCAACAGACAAAATACTGCAGAATAAATTAGATTTAAAAAAAAAAAGCCACAAAAGCAAAAATTGATTTGTACAACAAAGCAATGCAACATATTGGTTTCTTGATTTCAATATATACAGAATAAAAAAAATATATTTTTTTTTATTCTTAGTCCACCTGTTCAGTGTCAACTATTTATGTTGTAATTACAACAAACAAATTAAACAAAAACATATACAACATGTCTTTCTTTATATATATATATATATATATATATATATATATATATATATATATATATATATATATATATATATATGCATATTTGTTTTCCTGAACTTTTTTCATTTAGTATTTTTCTTTAGTTTTTTTTTAATAATCTTTTTTTCTGTAATGTATGCATTCCCACCAGGAACATATTGAAAAAGGTAAACACTTCCACTTTACTGCAAACTGTAATACGACACATCTTTTAACATTATTTAATTTCTTTTAATTCATCACTTATCTTTATTTCTCGTATTTTCATCCAAATTGCTTCATTTACTCATCATTGCACAGAGGTAAAGACAATTTTGTGGCGGATCAGCAGACCAATTTTGGATCATAGAAGATCATTTTCTACTTATTTGGTGGAGAAAAAAATGTAAATATCTAAATAAAAATGTATCTCCCAATCACACAAAAAGTCATTAAATATCAATGCTGCACATTCACTTGAATACAAAGTTGAACAAACTTTAAATGGTTGGTTTAAGTGCTGTATTAACCATTTAGATGGCCAAACACACATGGACTGAGCAGCAGTGCAAACCTCCTTCAACCCTCTTTTATGATCATTTGCTCATGTATGGTCTATTTCATGATGGCAAAACAAGCTATTTTCTATAAGACTTATAAGTATCCTTTAAACAACCACAAAAAAAATTATAATAATAATAACAACAATAGGGTAGCCAACACTAAAATCTTTGGCGTTGTGTAAAAAACAAAACCAATATTTTGAAAAAGCCCATTCAGATTTCTCTGATAGTGCTAATTGTCACCTTCTCCTCAAACCCCGATTTATGTTGAACAATCTTGTCTTAAGGTTCATGCTATGCAGGGCTGTCTGAAGTGCTTTAGTTTTTTCCATAAACTATCTGCAAATGTGGCTAAGCTGATCGAAACATTGGTATAGTGCAAAACTGTAAACGTTTTAACGTCTTACAACTAAAAAAAAAAAAAAAAAACTACATATTAACATTAATAACTACCATTTGAATTATAATAAAAATAGTGATAACATTTATAATAATAGTAATAATAGTAGTAGTAGTAGTAGTAGTAATAATAATAATAATAATAACAACAACAACACCAACAACAACAATAATATAAACAAATGTTTGGTACCAGCAGCCTGTCAAACTTCTTTCAAGTATCTCTCAACACACACACACACACACACACACACACACACACACACACACACACACATCTTTATACATACACATCAAATATATAACATTAAACAAACAAGCAAAGTAATGAGTCAACAAATATTAACTCTTATTTCGTAAAAGTAAATAATTAAAAGAAAAAATAAACACACCTTGAATTATATAATACTTGACATAAGTTGCATAGTGATTTCAATTTCAGGCACCTCATCTACATTAATCTCTCTTATCGCGGTGCGTGTTTTGCACTGCAAAGTAGGCCGCAGAAATACCCTTTGACCTTGCTCCCTCTGCTTTGTAACAAAAATATATTATATTTTCTTTTCTCTTTTGAAAGTGCCACAGAGTTTACTCTGAGATATCACATTGTAATGTGATACCCAATGGATTCAAAGTTGACCACGGAACATGGATGAGAGAAAGAGAGGCCTGTCAACATAAGAGTATGTCATGAGATAGAGACAGAGGAGATTCTTCTCTGTCTTCATCTCCAACTTTTCCCTTCAGTCCTTACGGGTCGGAAAGTTCTAGCCCCTGCCACCTGAATGAGCTTTCACTCCACTTTCTGGTTGCTTTATGAACATCCGCATTCCTCTACGATCATGTTCTGGATGTCCTTTTTGACAATTTTTTGCTCCTCGTTATAATAGAGCATGGACATGGCTCGCAAGCGCGTTGGCACACAACAGGATTTAATGTTGTTGAAGGGAGTGTATCCTCGCATGCGGTAGTGGTTGATGACCGTGGAATGGAAAGACAGCGAGTTGCCGGTGATGCTTGCAACGTGGCTGGGACAGTCTCCTTCGCAGTAGTTGGCATGATACCCAGAAGGAGCAATGATCCAGTCGTTCCAGCCGATGTCCTTGAAGTTTACATAAAATTGGCGTTTGCAGCAGACGCGGACCTTGCCGTCGCATTCTAAGCCTCTTCTGCGGCGCCTCTTCTGGCCGAGCTCATCCACATGCCGCACGACTGCCATGAGGAAAGGCCGATGAGACTGTTCGCGCTCACCGCCCCCAGGTGTCACAAGCACGGGTGTGGCTCGCGCATTGGCGCAGAGCGGGCAAGAAACGCGCAGTTTGAGAGTGCTGCCTCCTTGTTGCAGCAACTGTTGCATGCTGGCAGATGCAGGGAAGGTATGCCAGCCACTGCGTCGAGTGTCCACAGACTTCTCTGCCAAAACCTTCTCTCCCACACCCTGCTGCAGTAGCAGACGAATGGTGACATTAGCACGGGTGCGGTTGCCTTTTGGCAGGCGTAGAAAGAGCCATACGTTGGCTTGCTCCACTAGAGACATCTCATCACCTTCCTTGGAGATGAGGAAATTGATGAAGCCGGGAGCTTCACCTGTGGAAAGAAAGAGAAACAAGCAGGTGATTAGCAAGATCTTTTGTGACTTGTACATGTGTTTCGCTTCAGCCTGAGGCCATGCTTGACTTGAGTAAGCTGACAGAGATGATGGAAAGACAGGTACAGACCTCAAGCGTCAAGTTAACCCTCATTCCTCAGAAGTTAATCCACAATCACACAATATAGATCACACAATTGCCTGCCCAGAAATACTGCACTAATAAATGCTTTACCCTGACAAAATTGCAGTCAGATTCTTCTAATCCTTGTTTCACTCAACCTGACTGCTGTATAGCTTTCTGACAAATATTGTATGCTGAACACACTTCTAATTGCAAACACAATGTGCAGTGATGGACATGGACCTTGTTGAGTTGAGTGGCTGTATCAGTGGAATGGCTTTGCTTTCTGTCAGAGGAAGAACTCAGAGGTTTTTCCTTTTGTTACAAGTATCCAGTGTTGTGCAAGTTACTTCAAAATTGTAATACATTAAATATTACTTATTACTATTTGTAATATAAACGTTACATTACAATATTACTGTCTCAGAAATGTAATATATTGCATTACTTCTGTACTACTTTTAAGTTACTTTCACCAAAATAACTACAGAAGTAGAAATTAACGTCCTAAAATAACAAAATGTACCTTTTACTTTTACAGTAATTTATGTTACAACCAGTAGAAGGCATACTTATGTAGATATATTTTGATTTCCAAAAAAGAGGAGAACCGAATTCAGACAGGCTTCTCGGAGGTTGATGAAAATGCTTTAATATGCTTCAATGTTGCTAAACTACAACTTTTGTAATTAAAAAATCGGTAAAAACATATGCAAACATTTTAGTCAGACTTTTTTTGACTAATGAATAATGTTTGAATTTGAACAATGTTTTAAAAATTTTGATACAATTTTTGATAAAAGATAACAATTGACAATTTCATTCTCAAATATTCCGTCCTCAAATAATTTAAAGCACGGGTTTCGAACCTACGTACACGTGTAATAGACCTTTGAAGAAGAGGGAAAAACTAATATTATCGTGAATTTATAAAATCTGCCCAGATGTCTGGGAAAAAGAGGACACTTGGCAACCCTAATAAGTAACATTAATACGGCCGTTTTATTCTATTTAAATCACTTACCACACAATACTATCCTGCTTTCTGGGCATAAAGTGCAGGACATTGTCGTAGCTGTTTGCTTTCTCTTCCCAGGTCAATGGCACCATTCAAGGTGTTTTTTTAAACTGCTAGTGTTGTTTTTTTGATGTCGACAATTCCTTTGTGTTAACACAGATGTTCATGTTTTTTCACAAAACTGAAACAATGTGCATCACCAACACCATCTCGCAAATGTACCTTCGGCTGTTGTTTAATAAATGTTCATCAAATTTGCCGCGAGTCCACGACTGGTGGTCCAGTGCAGTGCGCAGCCGCAGTTACGCAAACTAGGTGGAGCCAATAGCTGCACATCTCAAGCTCAGAGCAGCGTTACAAAATACAGCGCTCCACTAGCGAAAGGCGAAAGACGAATGACTTACATGTTTATTTACCAACAGGAAATATTAAATGTTTTATTTATTGTCTTGAAAGTGAAAGATTTGATGTAACGCAAGTGTTACTTGCATGTAACAAGTAATTTATTCCTGAAAATACTATAAGTAATAAGTTACATTACTGCATTATAGCAAAAAGTAATATATTATTGTAATATGTTACTTTTGTAACGGGTTAAAGCAATTTGGTTGCTTCGTTGCTGACTAAATTAATAAAAAAAAATGAAAATTTGCACGGTCGCTTCAAACAGGTCGCTGTTAATGAATTAGGAGTGATGTCACTCTGAGATGAGTGAGAGAATTATTACAACATTTTGAGAGAGAGAGATGCATTGTGCCAAAATGGTTCTGTCACTTCTCAAATTTATCTTGCAAATTAAAATAATTTGCGAGTTGAATTTGTATTTACGTTCAAGTTATGTTCGCATGCATCAAAGTGGATGCAAAGAAAAATACAACAAATTGCGAAATTTTCCAAAAAATGTTACCATAGAAAAGTTTCTGAGCTTTTGTAAATGCATTTGATCCTGTCAATTGGGACAAATCGGGACAAGACCATTTTGCCGTAGTAAAATGGCTGTCCCAATAAAGCGGCAAAAATTTGCGTTATGAGATATGTTTTGAACTATAGAAAGCGGCTGCCCGCTTATAATCTGTAGATGAATATTTGGCGGACCATTTATCAGGAGTTGACTATGTTAAATCTTAATGTTAAATGCATCATGCGAATGAGCTGTCCTCGTTCCTCTTCTTTGACTTTTTGTACCACCACAAATTTCAAATAATTGAGGGTTTTAACACAATAAGAAACTAACCGCATCACCTTTTTATGGTTGTTAACAGAGCAATTACGATTCTTTTGGCCTGGAACAAGATTTAGCTTAAGGAATACGGCACATGACAACATGCAGCTGGAAAAACTGATGTGGCAAATGTGTTGCTGTCTCAAAGGATTGTAAAAGTCCGTTGCCCCTGGCTTTGATTCCCACTGTGTTATGGACAGACCTCTGGAAAATCTCAGTTCACGGATCATTTGGGTACTTCTAAACAAATCTTGCCCATTTACTGAATCTTCTTAAGCTGACTTTTTGAAGGCATTATTTCTGGCTGATTTAGCTAGCTCTTGTTGACTTGTCCTCTATCTGAGTCTTCAAGTTCTTAAAAAATGCCCATCTCATCAATCTTCTATGCATACACAACAATCATTGCCATAATAATATTATTGAAAGGTCTCTCGCAGCAAGTATTATGCAATGGAGAAAATGCAATATTGGTGTGATCCAACACAAACAAATTTGCAGGGTTGAGACACACTGGAATAACAGCGTTACAAATCTCCAGGTTTGCGTTCTTTTGGAAGACTCGAATAAAGATTACTGATCCATTTGTCCACTAGCTTCACAAATGCCATCCTAAAAATACTCCTTTGATTCCAGTAGTTTTCATTTCCACCTGCCCCCATTTAGAGAATCAAAAACCATTAGCATTAGCTAAGCCAGGACAACCCTCTAACTTTCCCCAAGAGTTGGGACCCCCAAAAAGAAAGATTTCCACTAGAGCTTTGCAGCACTGCATGCTTTAGAATATATTTGCCAAAGAGCAGAAAAACTTGCAATTTGAAGTGAAAGACTAGAGAGCCATGCAGTAATCCCTCAACAATAAACACCAATTTAAACCGCAAGGGCAGAGTTTGCACAGCTGTCCTACACACAAAGATGGAGAATAACATTTACACATTCCTCCCTTCCCCCTTTCCATGTCTTCAAAAGGGATGGGTGGCTGAAGTATAGAATCACCTGGGAACTTAAGTGTGTATGTGGAGGGGCGGGGGGGTTGTTCACTCCTCTTTAAACATGGCTTTAGTTAATGTGTTCTATAATCCCCTTTTCTATCTGGTTTACCTTGAGGGAATCAGCCTCTTTCATCTTTTTGTTGGCCTCCTGTCATATTGTGTTGCTTGCAATGCGTCAGTGCTTGAAGCTCAAAGAAAGCTTTGCCGTAAATAAGTCTGCAACCTGAAAGGTTGTTGTAACACGCCTCTTTGCTCTGAGATTGTTAGCACTGTTGTTGGTTAACTGTTATGACAGTGTGCGATTTATCTTTGGCTAATTCGTTGACAATGCTGATTAAAGGCAACAACGTCCCTGTGCAAATAAAAGACATGCTTTTTTTGAAAGAGGATGGCATTAGCAGGTACATACTTATTGTATTTTGCATTCATTGTGGAATTATTTCACGTACCACATTACGAGCAAGCTAGACTGTCAACTTCGAAACTTGAAGCCCATACTGACAATCCAGATTGTGAAGACATTAAGTGCTCCCACTGTAGCAGCCTCTTCAGAAATGTAAAATTTCTTGACCTGCCTTTTTGACCCAGTTGAGACTTTTGGAATATGATACCATAAATGGAACTTTAGATTTTTAGTGGTGTGTGAATGTTTCGAGTATTCCAACAGTTTTGCGACACATTTAACAGACTGATATAAATTCATGAATATATTCACTATGACTGTTTCGACCAATCAACTTCTAAATATTTTCCAACAGTTTCCAACATTATCAACAGTTGACAAAAGATTTATCTATCCACTTTCTACACTGTTTTTCCATTTCTGGGGAATTGGGAAGGGATCTGGAGCCACTCCCGGGTCTGGAGATGAGACACACACCCTCAATAAAGGGCAACAGTTTGCAGAACGGCCAATTGGTGGGCACAAGTGGAGTTTCCAAACTCCATTTCTCCTGAACGTGGGCTTTTAGACTGTGGGAGAAAACCCTAGACCCAGAAGAAACACATGCAAGCACAAGAACATGGAAAGTGCGAAGCTTTGAACTTGAATCTCTAACGAGTCCACTGTGTGGACAGCAGAATAGATTCTATTTAAATTGTACGTAGCATTCCCCTTTAGCGGAATGGAGTTCACACTCAAAATTATCATATAAAACTCAAAGTAAACTAAAAAAAAAAAAAGTTATTTAAAGGCAGCTCAAACTATTATAAAAGTTTTAAGTAGACATAAAAGTCCTTTAGACAATGTAGTCACTGAATAAAATGCAAAACCACTGGAATTCTATTCAGGAAACAGATTGTTGCAGCAATGGCATACATAGACTTTTCAACATTGTTGCATGAGCAACAAACAAAGTGTGATTAAAGGTTGTTTCTCAACCGTAGCACCGATGGAGGCTTCTCATGCTCAGATGAGTGTCAATCGGTTTTACGTCACCCCACCCCTGTGCCGTAAAGGCCAAACATTTTCCCCAAATAACCTTGTCCTCTCTTTATCTTGTCCTCATCACCCACAGCCGTTCAAGAAGACATCCTGATTTACTACACAATCCAGCAACCCAAAGAACCACCGGGCTGAGCCAGTCCGTGCAGGCCAGTGCGGCTCCCAGGGAACCAGGAGAGTTACTGTTGCCTTCAGTAGAAATCAGATGGCTCAAGGCCATGATAAATAACCCAAACGCATGCACTGGCAAAACAACAGCAAAGACGGTGGAAACCTAGCAAGAACAATCTATCGTTCTAGAACTTTAGCGTAATCAATTATTCAGGCTGGAGATGTTTGCCTACTTTTCATCCAAGCCTGCATCTGCAACCAATAATCCAGTCACTAATCGTTTTAGATGATGCATCAGCAGTCAGAATAATGAATGAGTTATGGTTGGAGTGATGCTGCAACATCCTTAACACGCTCCTCAAAGCCAAGGATTTCTAAAAAAAAAATATCCTCACGTCATGAGCAATGAGACAAGCAGGGGTTTTGTGCCACTAACCCTTCATTGGACAAAAATAACAGTGTTTTTTAAAGAGACATTTAACTAATAATGTCGGGTGGAAGTTCCAGCACTTTAGTCTTCATCAGCGAGACAGCCGTCATTGAAGAAGCCGTTATGGAATAATGGATGAAGACAGAACACAGCTATTGATTCAAAACATGTCAGGTGCTGCGCCTGCAAGCTAGATGCCTGAATGACACCAGAGAAGCCAAACACTGGATGCCCACACACGCTCACCACGTTAACAATGATATCATCCTGGTGCCTTCTGTTTAAAGACTCTACACGTGGTTTTAGAAGAATTTAACTGCAGCTCTAAACAGCAGCGGTAAGTGTGGCCATCTTTACCTCACAAACAAGAAATGTCCTCACAAACAAGGCATACTTGATAATGTACATTTGTGCATTAAAAATTAAGAATGATATTAAATATACTGGTTGGATGTTGGATTTTTATTGTTTTAGTTTTTTTATTTAATTAGTTTATTTCTTTTATTTACTTTATGTATTTTAATAAACAAGCAAATTTGTTTCCATGTAATAAAAAACTATATACTGTAGTAGTAATAATAATAATAATAATAATAATAATAATAATAATAATAATAATAATAATAATAATAATAATAATAATAACAATAATAATAATAACAACAACAACAATAATAATAATAATAATACATTGAACATATAAGGCATCTCTCTCTCTCTCTCTCTCTCTCTCTCTTTCTCTCTCTCTCTTTCTCTCTCTCTCTCTCTTCTCAGCACAACGATGCCACTCTGTACAGAAAATCTGTGCCGTGCTTTCAAAGCTAATCGTCAAATGTCAGCATGTATGACAGGAAGTTTACTTAAGAAATGATTAAACATTGTGTTTACTGATTTATTGTTAATAGGTTTAAACAAATGTTGTTTTGGGAATGAAAGAAGAATCTCAACAGTGATTGAGAAACAGCTGTTTTGCATCTGTTTGGCCTGGAAAGACCTTTTATTATGTCTTGTACAAATTTCACCGAACATGCTTTGTTATGCACACTTTCTGTTGTTTATTCAAGTTTTATTGCGTTCCCCCTTGTGGTGAATTTGGAGAAAGCACACTTTTGTGAGTAGGATGAGAGTGACTCACGGATGGAAACAGATGAAATAGATGACAAATCTATGTATTGTTAAACTATAGATGAATAACACATAAAAATGGATTTTCACATAAATGCTTTTGTAAGCACTAATTTGTATTTTAGTATATTGGTACTTACAGTAATTTCCTTTTTTATCCATCCACTGGTTATTTATGAGATCAAATATATTGACATAAAAAGGTTAAACTATAATTTTGAGATACAGTTTAAATAAAATCAAAAGCCTAAATTACTAAGAATTCACAGAAGCCTTTTTTATATTGACAAATTATGTCACGTCTGAACAGAAAACACTTTTATATCACACGATATATAGACATACTCTATCATTGCCGTCACAATTTTTTACAATACTATTTATATAAAAAAAAATTATTTAAAGATGTACAGATAAGGAATTACTTCTGGACAAATCATGTTTCCTCCAGTTTGTGTTTGCTGCTTCAGAAGTCTGACACATCTGTTGAGCGTCCCCACAGCACACCGAGCCGCTCGCGTCTCTGTCACTCATGACACGATTGAGCTATATGACTCAGAGAAGAAACCGATCTCTTCTCACATCATGGGCTTGACAGCACCTTTGAACAGCTCTCACTGTTGCTGACAATGTTCTTTCAACTGCCTTTGAAACTCAACACAAAGGCAGTAACTGAACAGCACCCCCATCCCAATACCGAGAAGTCCTTTGTCGTTCTGTTTCATATATTTATTCGTTATATAGATGTCGGGATCCTATAGGGGTCCGCCGGTCCCCTGGGAAGAGCTGTGCAGAGTTTGAGCTGACGGCAAGAACCCAGCGGCCCTCACAGATAATTACCGATTCTTCAAACCAGCTGGGGGCTTGTTGCGCACGTAAAAGAAGTGCAGACTGCCGCAACGCAGTCCTAAAGCTTGCAACAGGTTTGCCTGCACTCAATCTGGCTCCTCAAAAGCGCACCCAGCGGATTCATTGTACTAAAACACACAATTCCGAAGAGAGAGAGAGAGAGAGAGAGAGAGAGAGAGAGAGAGAGAGAGTGATAAACCCTAGAAAAATCCAGACTTACCGGCTTCTGCAAAAGTGATGATTTCAGTCTGATCCGCCTGTTCAGTGTCCGGACGATTACTGGCCTCGTCTTCTATCAGGACACTACCGTCCTTGGCTACACGACCCACGTGCACTTTACGGATGGCATTGAGGAGAGCGGCTCGAGGAACTGGGTGTGTGATGTTGGGACGTTCTTGCAGGTGCAGCATGTTGAGAATGTGCTTCTTCACCGCCTCCACCACGTCTTGCTGGGCTCCTTCTTCCTCACCTTTCCGGAGACGTGCCAGGGCGCAGGAGGGACAGTCTGTGGCGGTCTGTTCGGACGTGGCCCGGCTGCCTTTAGTGACCATGGTGTTGGTGGAGCAGGTCAAGACCAGCATCAGGAAGATCAGCGGGAGACGGGACATCCTTGTGAGCCTTGAGTCTGCGAAGACAGTTGGACGAGGTACTTGGTAAAGTTCAGTGCAGTACCACCTGCACAAACAGCTGGAGATCTAGTCACTCTGTGGACTGGCACAATCTGACAAAAAGCCAGAAAAAGTAAGAGCTAAACTGTGGCAAAAGAGAAAAGGTGTAATCCTTGCTGGAGCAGAATGCCGGGCTGGTTCTGTATGTGACTCTCTCTCTCTCCCGATCCTCTGGAAGTTTCTCTGGGATGGGCAGTCGGCTTCTGGATGAGCCCAAGGGAAGCAGTGCGCTCGTACGAGGTCTGGGACGTTGAATGGTTTTGTAGAAGTGGGCTGGACTCCCTTGCTGCTCCCCTGTCTCTCTGTTACTTCTCCTCTCTCTTACACAGTAATTATACCTCCCTCACCCTCCCCTCTCCCTTGCTCCCTCCCTCTCTCTCTCTGTTTTCTGTTATTTATTTATTATTTTAATTGTTTTATTCATCTTAAGGGATGAGAAACTTTTCATTCAGGCATGACAGATGGATTGTTTGTAAGTGCTTGTTCTTCTCACAAGTCCTAATCTCCCTGTCAGTTTGAAGACTACACCTTTCTCACACTTAGCTGTTTTTTTTTCCCCTCTCCCGGTGAGCATTTATTCATGCCTCATTAGATAAGTTGCGTATTGCGAAACCTCTGACATTTCTCGGACAGCCACAGTCTAGTTTCTGAACTTAAATCTGTCCTTTCGAATCTCGTACCGTTTTTAAAGATTTTCCAGTACATGTTTTTTTAATAAGTTTGACAGAATTCCATTGGCCAATCCTGGAGAACTGGGGATTATCATATGCATTTTCCCTGTTTTATTCTTTTTCAGCGTTTGTTCTTATTGGTGAATGAGGAATGTCTTGACGTCACATTGAAGCAGTGCGCGTAAAGTCTTCCAAGCCTTTTCTTTACTGCTGCAGCACATGCTGTGCACAGATTCGCCTGGAAGTGCCCCGAAGGCTTACTTCCTGTTTAATTGACCAAGGACAGATGTCTAGGATTCATTTTTTTCTCTTGTTAATGCTAAATATTAGCATTTATCATACCAATGCACTCAAAAGAGACAATCATATAAAAAAAAAATAAAAAAAAAATGAGTAGACACAACAGATAAACTAATCGTCTGGTATTTCTAGCGAGACGCAGCGCTGTGGTTGTGATGCCATCAAAAGCTGAGTCGAAGGTGTGTGGGTCATTTGTCTGCTATTCAGCCACAATCTGTAAAAGTGATTCCTCAGTCTTACGAATCAGGATGTTCCATGCTTTACGTCGATACTTTCACCATGTAAGACGTTGAAGCTACCACTACTGGTGATTACTCAGACACTTCTGAGTTATGTTGACTGAGGTCAACGTCTGATGTCTGTCTTAATCCAATAAATCTGTTATTAATATAAGAACATTGGCCACAATAAACTGCCTTTAACAAAACTAGTCTGTAATAATTGCTCCTTTAATTGCTATTTATAAGGTATTATTATTATTATTGTTATTTATTTATCTCAAATAGTGTTAATATTTATAGAATTGTACTCTAAAATGCTAATCCCAAACTTCTATAACTGTATTGCTATTTCATTGTTATTAATAGGTTCATTTAGATTGGACTTTTTCTCGGACAATAAATAAACAAATAAATCAGAAACTACTGAAATGTTCTACATATCGCCCTCTTGTGGTGAAACATGTGCCTACCATAAAGAGCAAGTATGTGCAAAACACAGTGTGTGCGTGTGCAGTTCATATACATACGTGCATCAATTTTACACATACCTACATACAGCTACGGTGTTTGCATAAAAAGCAGATATATAATATATGACTTATATGGCATGTGTACAAAACAAACACATATGACACACACACACACACACACACACACACACACACATACATATATATATATATATATATATATATATATATATATATATGTATGTACAACTTGATTTGTCCAATACTCACAATTTTCTGTAGTGAAGGGAACTGATCAGTTGCTGGCTGTTTGTGGAACGATCAAGTCTGATTCCAGTTGGAGATTCACTAACGTCAGGCAGTCAAGCAGATAGAGATGAGTGAAGAACTTTCCAGAGCAGAAGAGAGTGTTTTGTATCGGTAACTAATAGAAACATGTACACAGACCTGTATATATGTCATACTGCATCATGGAAAATTCCATACAATACATCCATCGATTTTCTGAACAAGAAGAAGAAGAACTTTTTCATTTCTGGAGCCAATCACATCTGAGACTGAAGGCAGGACACACGGAATTGGACGTGTCGAAAAGGGTGCCGGTTCAAATCCAGTGTACTTACTGTAGCCAAGACACTGACCCCCACATATCCCACCAGAGGCCACGGGTTAAGACTGCCCACTGCTCCAGGTTCACTTCACAGTCTGTGTGTGTGTGCGTAACTTAGAAATGAATAGAATGCCTTTATTGTCATTGTATCACATGGTTACAATGAAATTGGTAACTTAATACAAATACACATAATACTGCTATTAATACATAATTTAGCATATTGTATACTTTATACTTAATACAACTTCATTGGATGATTAAATACGGAGCACAGATTCAATATGAACCCTGATGGCCAAATTAACAATCTCACTTTACTTTACTTTACTTTACTTTTACTTTACAACAAGTTTGGCCTAATCTGTACAAAATCAATACAAGTTTAAGGTCAAACTATATAGTGAAAGCACTCCAGGTTCTTTATTAGATTGTATGTGATGTTAGTTGATATAGTCACATAGCTTTACGTTTACTTTACTTTGTGTTAGAACTGAATGATCAGATCAGTTTCAGTGTCTTGCTCAAGGACACTTCCATTGTAGAACCATCCAAGATTTGAAACTGCAATCTTTTGGTTAAAAATCCGACTCTCCACCACTAGGCCGCAGCTGCTCACAGCTGATCAGAAAATCACATTGTATGCTTCCGGTGAAGGTTTGTGTACTTGATGTGCATTTAAAAAACCCCAAAGCGGAGTCTGTCTCATATCCAAGACAAAGGAGCTGTGACTGCACTTTAAGTATGGCACTTCCACCAGCAATTTGACATGTACAATACACTGCATCAAACCACAGTAAACACCAGCCACTGGTTAAATATACAGAGCAAGAGATAAATCGAAGCGACGACAGTCCTCCAAACATCACAAGTCAAGCCTCTCGGTAGAAGAAGACTCTTCAAATCGTGCACGTCTGGACGAGACGGTGCTTCGCAGAGCCACCAGTGTGATGGATTCTCTTCTCCACCACTATCTTGTCATCAAGACACACATAACACAGAGAGAGATGTCTAGTGTTAGTGACGCGGGCTTGTACAATTCCTCATCGTTACGTCCTGCTGAAAAAAGTGACTGGAAAGCGGGGAAAAGAAGAAGCACGAAAAATATGTATTTTCAACCCTGGAGGAACGAATAGTTCGAATGAGTAAATCTTTCTCCAGATGTGAGATGCAGAAGTTCCTATCACACATTGTGTGCCTTTTCCTATTAGAATTCAAAGACAAAGAGAGGGCCGCGGGTCAGGTTGTCTGGACCTGTGCACCGATCCTGGAACTGGAGATGACAATGAATCTATCTTGACACTGCAGGGAAAATCTCCAAGTCGCTGGGAGCAGCGCTGAAATTGGAATAAGTGCCATTGACCCGCGTTGGATATCTCTAGATTTCATAAAAATCAGTCATGAATGGTTCTGTGAATATAGCCCATTCATGGCACAACTATGATCTAGCAAAATGTGTTTATGTTCCTAATCTTTCAAGAAAAATTAATAATCTGTCCCAGTTCTGCAATAACTTCCCTGACAATTTATTCTAACTCTTATACCACAGTCACTTTAATCTTGAGAAGATAAATAAGAGATAATCAAATTCAAACAAATTAAAGAAAAGAAAAATAAATTATGACAATACAACATAAAGTGTCCCATCTACAGCGTGTGTCCCAGCTCGAGCTCCCTATGACCAAGAAATAAAAAAGTTGAAGCTAGAGCGAATTTCAAAACAAATTAATAATTGTGTTTCCTAAGGCACAGTGTTGCTGGGATTGGCTCATTGCAGATCGGGTGGCTAGAAGGGTTAATACTTAATATCCTTAATCAGCTGTTAACATTACTGCTTTTATTATGTAAACGAGGTTGGTTGTGCAGAACCGGTCGCCTTTAAGAGCCACATCAAACACACTTGTGCCATCCTAGGAAGTGATCATTACATGTGGTTTATTACATTGGTAAATATTCCGGACGTTGTGCTGAGATCTGCTGAGATTTATTTGTGCTCTTCTTTGTTCTGAGATTTGCTGAGATGGATTGACAGGAAATGTACAAAAAACATTCTTATACTCATTAGTCAATAACGTAGCAAGATAGTGAATCAAGCATTATTTAAAATAGCAAATTTGAGTAGTGGAGTTCATCTAGATCAGGGGTGGCCAACTAGTCAGAGACTAAGAGCCACTTTTTTCTGTGTTACAGCAAAGAGCCACATCATACACACGGGCACATATAAACATCATCCCATTCCTTAATCTTGTATGCACACACACACACACACACACACACACACACACACACACACACACACACACACACACACGCACGCATACATAGACCTCTCCTCAGCCAGATTTAATGAAAATAACCACACCAACATGATAATATTAGTCCTTTTTCAACAGTTAACATTGCTTTAAAGCTCCTGAAAAGCCGCATGAAACTAGTTAAAGAGCCGCATGAGGCTCAAGAGCCACGAGTTGGCCACCCCTGATCTTGTAGGAGTCAATGTCCTCTTGACACTGACACTTGATTGTGTACCTGAACCGCAAGCATTCTCTGTTGCCATAGCGTCACTGCTGATGCGCAGAATCACGTGACTCTGCTGGGGAACGAGAAATATCAGAAAATGTCTTGCAAGTAAATGTTATTCTACAAAAGACAAAAAGACAGAGTAAACATTCTGCTCACTGCACTTTGCTTTTCTGGTATTTTGCGTACGTTCCAATTTCACTTGAAATAAAAAATGTATCAATCACTATTGCACTGGAAGCAAGGCAAATTGTGCCTTTCAGGCAAGCGAAAGATCCAGAAATTAAACAAAAACACAAGAGGAGCTAAATTTAGTTTGCTGTACAATATAATATTAGGATCTCTATATTTAACCATGTTGAGTGATTGTGCTGACTATAGAAATTGCTAAATCTTCCCACCATGGTTTATTGCCTCTTAGAAGCTGCGGCACAATTAAACCTCTAGGGTGTTCTGGGTGTTTTATATGTAAGCAAGACTTTATTAATATATGTCGGCTATCCAGCCATTTGTCAAGTGATCTTCAACTCACCAGACCAAGTTGTGTGTATTTCTTGCAGTCTGGAGTGTTATGTTAAGTAGAACTGAAATTGATGTAAATTTGGCTCTTTATACCATTGGCTCTGAGAAATGAACCAAACTGAAAAACATTAATACCGTATTCTAAAAGGAATACTTATTATCCGATTTCAAATATGCACGTACACGTAAGCGTCCAAAGAGCGCCTGAAAACAGATCCATAACCATAAGCCACCAAAATCTTCGGAGCAAAAAAAAAAAACTGTTGAAAATGAAGAACACCCAATCAAATACAAAAAATTTGCTTTGTCTGCTACACAGAGAAAAACATGACTGCTCTAATATTTAAGTCTAACAAAAATCGAGCTCAGCTGATTGCTAGAATAGACTATTTTTTTTATTATGTTTTATCTTCTAAAGATTCTGAATCACTTGGTTTAGAGTTGAATCTGAGAGCTGAATCACAAGTTAATGTTTAAAATAAAGACTTTTTAAGTAAATGCTTCATTCTATTAAGGTCCAATACGACACATTTTTACTACTCTTTATTATACCAAGATTAAAATCCAACCGTGCTGAAAATTTCACGTGTTTCTTGTTTTGGTGAGATTTATTGCACGGATTATGCCAATTGATGTCTTGCGCAAACACAGGGAAGAAAAAGTTTTCTTGCACACAGATCAGCATCCAGCGGTCCAGACGCACTTGACCGCGAGACGTATGACGACTATAGCGACGGAACTGATTCACGGATTGGCTGAATCACAAGCACAGGAAAAAAAACTCTGTGTGTGAGTCAGTAGCCACCACGAGAAAGCTAGACATGAGAAAACATGAGTCTACAGAGAAATTGGCTTTTATTCAGATTTATGCTTCAATGGCTGTAATGTGAAAAAGGTTCCACTGGCCATTTTTGCAGTTCTTTATTTTTTAATTTGGAGTCAGCGAGTGTGAGGACTGATATGTTGAGTGCTAGCAGAAATTCTCCTTGCCTCGACTTGGCAGGAGATGTTTGAGGAGAAACATTATTAGCTCACTGCGAGTCAAAAGAGGACACGGAGCCTGAACTTTTAGTGTGAAACGTCACATATCAGAATATAGAATAGTTTTTACCTAGGAAGCTCTCTTCACCTCAAAATGGTCTTTATGTTGTAGTTTTGGGTATAAAGCAGGTTCTGACAAAAAAGATCCAGCTTTGTAGCTTAAGGTCTTTTCAACGTTTGTCTTTTCTCCTGCATGCCATTCACTCCGAAATGCCACAAAGAAGAAAAGCCAATTTAAAAATTTTTTTATAAAATTGTTAATAGCAATTTTGTCATCCAGTATTGGTGATATGGAATAGATTTATTAATGTGAGAGGTAACAACTGATGAAACTACTATATATCCATTTTCTAATGCTTACTCCATTTCGGGGTCACAGGGATCTCAGCAAACTCGGGTAACTCTGGTACTAAAGTGGGACACACTCTGATTTGGTGGTCAACCAGTTGCAGACACACAGATACAAACAATCACACCTCATATCTATACGCATGTCTTTAGACTGTGGGAAGATATCCACTCTGTCACTGTGCCACTCCCTGAATTTACTTAAAAACACATTTTATTAACCTTGAACTGCCAATTTCGATGGCAAAATATGCTGAATGCAATGAGGCTTATTCCCCTTCTGTCCAAACGCCCAATGTTGCTATGGAAGAGAAAGCAAAATTAACTGCAGAAGGTAAAGATCAAAAAAGTTTCCGTGGGAATGTAGCTCAGCTCAGGAACATAGAAACAAAAACAGTGAGTGTATTGTTCAGTTGTAACACACAGACAGACCAATACACTTAAAGTACTCAACCCTTAACACATTCTTTCAACATTGTTCCGTTGTAACACACACGCAAAAATAATTAAGATAATATAATTTATTATTCATTTTATAGTGTCTTCTAAGTGAACGTTGTAAAGAAAATCAAGAGTGTTACGAGAATGTATAGAGTTATTGTGTGTTTTACAAAGCTG
Organism: Paedocypris sp. Pulau Singkep; assembly: GCA_017309775.1. Classification (NCBI taxonomy): domain Eukaryota; kingdom Metazoa; phylum Chordata; class Actinopteri; order Cypriniformes; genus Paedocypris; species Paedocypris sp. Pulau Singkep. Next base: position 206,817 of record MU204244.1, read on the forward strand.
GTTTTGTGTCACGCGCCATGTAATATGTACCAGTTTGTAAAAAAAAAAAAACAAAAAAAAAACAAAAGCATATACATATTTATACACACGGTATGTGAACACACATCTATAGATGCTTAATGTGTTTTGATGGCTTCAAGCCCACACCACAAGCAAGCAACTCTTAGAGAAAGAATCTTCCGGTTGCCGAGATAAACTTGACACGGACGACTCAAAACATACACAACCACAGTTGGTTTAAATGTGTGTATTTTATTAAGGGAGCTGGACAACATACTGCATTGTTCATAGCAAGAATTCAAATACCTCAGACTTCCTAAAACATTGTCTAGACAACTGAATTTCCCTGTAATGAAAAGCACTTTCACATTGATCTCTGGCTCTCTGGCAAGAGTCATGCTTTGTTAGCTTGATTTTTACGATGGCTTGAATCGCCATGAAACAATTTTCCGGCTGTTGTAATTTATTAATCCAGTTTTTTTTTTTTTTACTTATGTCCCACAGACTTTCCTTTGAATTGTTCATCATTTAAAGTCAATATATGTGAGTCCATATACTGTAGTAATAAATAAACACATTTGCACCACAGTGAAGTAATCCTGAGACAAATAGGTTTTCTTAATAGTTTGACACATGCAGATATGGCATTCTGAACATTTCATGCTTAGCTAAATATGAAATTTATATTATTTATATTATCATATTTAAAAATGTTCCCATGTCCAAAAAATAAAATTCCCTAAGTCCCAGGAAGCTTTGCATGTCAAGGAATAATTTGTCACCTCCAACCAATTTCCTAAATGCCTGAGTGAACTTCTGCAGGTGTTTCTCCTCCAGGCCGTCCAGATGCTTCTCAAAAGCACATGTCTGTGTATTCTCTGACCTGTGAGATTTTATGACAAACATTTTTCTGACCTGTGATAATGTCATCCATGAGTGAATTTAACTACTGTGAGCATGTCTACACTGGATGATGTCCACCAGTAAATGGCTCTTTGTATAAATCTGTCAGGAAAGAGCTGAGCAACATCCTGTGCAGCTCCTAATCCAGAAACACATCCTCCCAGAAGACAACCAGCCACTCAAACCAAAGCTCTCGGCTCTTTGCGAGTTATATTTTATTGTGCGTTGTAAAGCGGTAATCTCTCTCTCGCCTCTTCTCCTTCAGCTTCTGGAGCTCATGGTCGGTCTGACACACATATGAGTGACTGGTTTTTCTCTGATTGTTTTTCTCTTTCCACTTGATTCTGCTGTTGTTGTAGTAGCACATTCAACGTTTTTTGTGTTTTTGGTATCTGCTTCTGGTTTGGGTGAGGGTTCCAGTCATGACTCTGACAGTCGAGGTTGGTCACACCAAGTCGAGGTTGTGGATTTTTTTTCCCGGGAAAGAAAGTTGTTTAAATGTAGAACTGTAAAGCCAAATGGTGATGCTTTGGAACAATACATCTTAAAAATCTGTATGTACATTTTAAACATTTGACGATGTCTTAACTGAGACATTATAAACACAATACCAATGTCCTTCTGTGGAAAATCTAGCAAATGTAAATTTTTTTAACCACTATTCAGACTATAAGCTGCATTTAAAATTAAAAAAAATTAATAATCACGGATAAAACAGACTAAGCGTCTTATAATACACAAAAGGAATTCTGTTCTGCTTAATGTGAAGTGTAAAATTAGAAAATAGAGGCTTATCAATGATGGCCTTTATAATCTACCATACATATTCTATTATTGGCCTGTCTCTTCTAGACAACCGTCTCCAAAAAATGCCTCGCCCGAATGCGTTGCCAGCAACTAAATGCCTGTCTCCAATAGTAGCTTGTCCTCGGTGCAAGCAGAAGTTATTCTATAGAATACTATACTATATTGTGTATTATAATGCAATAATATATATAATATTATAATTATGTTTTATATATAATCATAATATTATATAATCTAATAATCAATAAAATTTTGTTTGGACAAGAGCTTGTATCCATTACTTTACTTTACAGTCATTTGGCAGAATCTTTTATCCAAAGCGACTTACAAAAAGAGGAGCAAGTGAAGCATGCAGCACGCAGGTCTCTATTAAACGCCTGGACGTCTGAATAATCTTTTGAATTACAGGCTACTATTGGAAAATATACGGTAGTGCGGATTATAATACAAAAAATAGGTTCATTAAGTACAAAAATAGCTACTGTAGTGTTTGTAATAGATAATACTAACTATATGTTAAAAGTCTTGAAATTTTGGACGGCCACAATAAACCAAAGACTTTTATACTGAAAGGATTCAAAGGTTTGCTTGAGTTTTAGCGCAGTAGAATTTACATCAGTAAATTATATCAGACACATGCTCAGAAAAATTGGCATTATAAATTGTATTTTCCCGTAATGATTTTACTGTTAAACTTGACAGCTGAAAAACATGCCAGGTCTGAAAAGATGCAAAAACAATCTCAGGCCTTACAAAATTCACTGTTTAGAGAACGTGCCAAGGTGTACACAGTAGAGCCAAGTTCTTTATTTTCTAGAATTTACCGTGTTGTTGCCTGAAAGCAGCAGGGACTTTACAAGAAAAATGCTAATTTGAGCGTCAGAGAGTGAACACTGCACAAAAAGAACAGAGCCGAATGTCTTTAAAATAGCATAATGAAATCGAATAGACTACAAAAGAAGCCAAAGACCAAAGTTCCACAGACAACGCCAACTGCTGAAATTATGCATTAAAATCATTCCCAACAGTTCCCAAAAACTCTTCTTCCAGTCAATGAGCGAGACATGGAAGCCAAAGAACAATGTTGATCAAAGAAAAGTGAACATGAAAAGAACACGGAATCCAGCATAAATCACTTTTTTCTCTTACACAAACACTTAGCATTCTGATGTTAACCTTCGCCCAATGCCAAGTGAAACGATGCCCCGCTCCAGTGTGCGCTTCAAACAAACTACTGGATGTGTCACCACCATGTTGCTTTTTTTCTGTGAAACCACAATACATCATTCATATAAACTTCTTTGATGAGAACACACTTCAAACATACAGAAGTGATGCCCAGATGTACGGCTGAGCGGCCTCATTCAACACACCAAACTCTCTCATTACGAAAGCTAGCGCTCTAGCGGAGAGCCGCGGCTACATCAAACAATCTCATCGCAGCTGGAGGCGTGTCCTCCTGTAATGGCACTGACGGTGGGATTGGTCAGAGATGGTTTGTTTATTGTTCCTGTCATCTAGACACCTGTGTTGCGTCTTTAGATCATCATCATCACGCAGCTATGAACATCGGAAGCAATCACCTTTCCCTTAGATCTCCTTAGTCGATCCAAGAAATCACATCCGGCTCCTCTTGAAATAGTTTATGCTGCTTAAGGAACTTCACCGCTCCAAAGCCAGAAAAGCACATGTCTAATTCATAATTTATCTGTGTGAAGAACAACATGAAACTGTGTCATTCCCTGTTCAACCCATTCAGACTGGAACGCTGCGAGGATCCTCCACTTGCCTGAAGGACTTCAAACCTTGTGAACTCTTAGACTGGGGCCGCACGTTTACATACGGCAAGATTTTGCTTCTTGCATCAATTTAATCCAAGAATGGAACACTAAGAAATTGGGTCAGAAGAATTTGCAAAATTAAAAAGCCAAAAGGGCATCGCTGTGAGCTTTGTAAAGTTGACTAGTTTATTAATAGTAGCGGAATATGGGAATTGATTTTCAGATTTGCGGATCGGTTCCAATAGATATACAAACCCAAATTCTACACTGTTAATCCCCTAATAACTGTTACTAGTTTAAATCTTTTAAGCCTATTTTAGTCTAATAATTTGTATTTATGTTCATAGTAGTGCAACTCTGAGATTTTTTGATTTATATATATAAAGAAATATATACATTTTCAGCCTCAGTCCCTGGTTGTAGTAATTCTTCATTACAACTCGTTGTTATCAGCAGGCCGTTTATTCTACAAAATAAACAGGAATCTTCAGCCGTAAATGTCTTGAAGGTGACGACACTGCAGATGTCTAGACCCCATAAATGGGCCAGGTTACAGTGCTTCTTAAGCCGTGGAAGAGTGGCGGGTTTATCTGGGGAATCTCTAGTCTGTCTGGCTGTTGGCAGAATGGTGCAGAGATTACCTCAGGACACTGCTCAGGCAGATCCACAGTCGTGGGAGGGAGTGAGTGAGGGTGAGAATTGAATGGGATCATCAAGTGAATGGCTCTAAACTCAAGGCCGACTAAGTCCCCCTTTTGAAAGAACGTGTGGAGGTCAAGAAAGAATTGCGATGTTGTCTGCTGAGCTGCAGCCATGATGTTGAGAGATCATCTGTCGGACTAAACACTTCTACAAATCCACGCACATCTGATAAAAACAATCTTTGCTCTAATGAGACAGGGTATTTTGTCAATGGACAAAAACAAAGTATAAATAAAGCAGACTATTAGTGTAAAAAGACCCCGCCAACTGTGTTCATAAATTAACAATAAAATGTAAGAAAAAAAATTCCAATTAAATCACAGTAATCTGCTCGCACTAGTGGTTTTCAACAGTATTCAAACCACTGTATATAATTCTGATTCATACAGCTTATTTTTCAATAAAACAAAACATTGTTGCTTTTTTTACAGTATGATTCTCAAGTTAAAAGGTGCATTGATCAATAATCAATTCAAGGTCCATCATTGTATCAAAAAACTAAAAGCAATTTTCTGTAAAATAAATTTGCAGGCATTTTTACAGTGTTGAAGATGCTAAATGTGTTCAGTTTGTGAAGAATATTCAGGTCTTCGTCTCTAAAAATGTCTGAAAAACTCTCTAAACTCTCTTCGTCTCTAAAAACTGAAACATGTGGTAAAGATAAAAATACAAAACAAAATGGTAATTTTTTAAAATACAACTGCGTTCTGTATCACTTTTGATAATTAAATTAAATTTATTTAAAATACTTGATAAATTCAAACATACGCTTGTAATACATAATTTTAATTAACTGCTCCATTGCTTTTCCACAGCAGTGACCACTAGGGGAGCCGCTCCAAATTTGGACATTGGATTTTTTTTCAGATTTTTATAAAATTAGTTTTTGAGGTCTAGGGGGGAGAACAGTAACATTTTTACTCCAATTTCTAAGAGAAGGGTTGTCTGGTGGGTTGCTTGAATGTGGTACGAAATGTGATTGAAATTTTAAGCCTTTTCTTTATTACACATTGTATCGTCTGGTGATACGTTTAAAATAATATTTAAAATTATAATAAAATAATTTTTTTTTGTTTTTTTTTTTTCCATTTTAAAAATATTTTTAATAGAAATATTATGTTGAATCGAAAAAAAAAAATGTTTTAAGCTTACCGTCTGGAAGCTAAAAATAAATGGGTAAAAAAGAACCGGCATTCTTTGTGATTGTGAGAATTGTTCAGGTCTTATATATATTTTATTATATATATATATATATATATATATATATATATATATATATATATATATATATATATAAATACATATATATACATACACATACACACACACACACACACATATACAGTATATAAATATATATATAACCCTGAATTAGCATGTGTAGAAGACGTAAAAAAAAGAAGACAAAATAAAAGCTTCCAGTGAACATATAAAACTTGTTGAAGTAAAATCAAAGTCTCTGAAAAAAGAAAACGTACACTTCACAACATGTGTTGCTTGGTGTCCAGCCAATGATGTCACACTGAATTACGTTTTAAACATGACAGCCTTTTCAATTTAAATAATGTATATTCAACCGAAACTCAAAATTACTTCAACATTGTCTTTTTTGCTTTGCAGAAAACTAGAGACTCTCAGAACGCTGCATGTGCCATTTGGAAATAGTTTCGGGTACATTTTGGCAATCATTCCGGTCTTTCATCGGTGAAGTTTTTCACACAAAAAGCTGTGTGAGCATTTTTTTTTTTATTTGAGTATTTGTAGGGCGCTTTTCACGTTTTTCAGTCTCAAAGCGCATTTATCACACGTTAAGTCTTTGAGTTACAAAGGCAAGAAAAAGCCTGAAAAAAGCCAGGCCTGTGCTAACGGTTTCCTCCAAATGAGGACAGTCGAAGTTCAGACCAACACCTACATTTACAGGCCTGAGCCGTATTCTGTGTAATAGATGTGTTTACTCTCCTCTCAGCACCTGGTGGATCACTATGTCTACTTTTTCATCCACTCTCTTCAAGGTATATCCTTCTCTCTCCCATAAAGTGACTTTTATGTGCGGAGTGAAGATCCGGACAGGAGTACTGTATATGGGAACACAAGACAGAAAAACAGTGCAGATGAAATTCCTCCCGCCTTTGGAAGAAAACGGACAATGAATCACAACCTGCAGTTTTACGAGATTTGGACGGGTGCATTTTTACGATCTCAGTAGGGCGACTAACTGATACCTAATGTATCCGATTTGCTGGAGAGTGACTGATTCTGGCACGAATGACGCAGGTGGACTTATTAGCATCTATCCTGAGATGCCGGACTACGGAGAGTGTCCGCACTTTTACTGAAAACCGTCCCATGGGGAGTTTGAGTTCAGGCCTTGATCACTTCAGCATAATATTCGGTGATGGGAGCACTTGCGGGGATTCTTTTACATGGGCTATTATTGTCTAGAGTTAGCGTTTAACTTTAGGCAGGTAAAGGCTGTTTCTCCACACCAGCTTGTCTGCAACATGTGTCCAACAGTGTAAGTGTTTTCATACTCAAACCAGGTGCCATTCCCAGTGCGACCGGTGTTTTACGAGCAGATAGACACATTTAAGCCGGGAAATCTCTCTCCAGTCGTTTTTTGAATTTGTATTTTTACGTTTTTTTTTGGTTGAGAATGAGAACTAAGCACATCTGCATATGTGCATTCAAAGTCCACCTTTTAGTTATTTTATTTTATTTTACAGGCCAAAAACTAAAACCAGAAATTGTAATCTTGCAAAAAATAAATAAATAAATAATCATAAAAAAAAAAAGAAGCAACTCACACACAAAAGTGAAGTTGGTGACACCAACCTGGGCCACATGCAAATATTTTTTTACGATCTTGTTTTCACATGCACGTAAAAAGAACGAAAACAAACATGACCTTGTGAACGACTGTTTTACATAGAGGAAACTTATTCTAACCTATGAACAAGTTCCGCATGGCGTGAGCAGAGACCTGAGTGACGTCCGCGTGACCACAGAACCGTTTAAACTCAACAGTTTCCACGTCACTCTCCTCATACGTGACAACATTGTCGGAGAAGTAATATAATGATTTGTTCATGACATTCATAATCTCTAAGGAGCGTGTAAGTGAACCTGAACAAACCAAATCAATGACCAACTACTTCCCGCTAGGCTGTTCTGCCCACTACAGCTAACATTTCATTCGCGTTATCACCTCTACCCTACGCTGAAAAAATACAAATAGAATTCATTATGCAGGTTATGCAAACATTCTGAGATTTCCACAATAGACAGAGGAGTAGATGTAACAGTTGTAAACTCTCAGCAGTGATGAGACTTTATAGTTATGAATCATATTCATTACATTATATTTAATTAGAATGACATATTTAGTCATATTTAAATATTAAAAAAGTTTGTAATAACTATGTAATACATGTAATAGTATATTTAAAAAAATAAATACAATATTTTATTGTGTTATCAATGTTGTTATCTAAAAGTGTGTGTGTGTGTGTGTGTGTGTGTGTGTGTGCGTGTGTGCATTTAAGTTAAAAAAAATATATTTTTGTAATTAACATCCTTTATTTGAATCATTCATCATTCATGTCAAACATAATTTTGCAAAGAAATTTCAAAACATTTAATTTAACAAAACAACCTGCTATAACAGGAAACTGTGTGGTGTGTTCTGCCACCTGCTGGAATGATGTGATAAAAGCATCTCCATTTTTAGTTTATTCTTACATTAACAGAACTTTCCATTTGTCTGATCCATTTTTGTTGAAACTCATGAAAGACTTGATTTGTTACGTTTGAGAAAAGGTATTAAAATGTAATTAAATATGGACTAATTATCAAAATCTCATGAAATATCCTACAACTATAATAAACAAGACTATATAAAATAATGTCACTCCCAAACTGTTACAGTACACTTAGTCAAAATATGTAATAAGGCGTTGGGATTTAAAACCTTAACAAAAAACAATTTGAAAGACACCACAATTGTTTTCATTATTACAAATTATTCTGAGACCCTACTTTAGAAGCACTTAATCTGGCGAGTTATTGAAGACCCATATCAATACAATCAAACGGCACGTTTCTGTTACAACAGGTAATAAATGAACTGCATTTTAAACTTGACCTTGAGATAGAGAGACACATGTATTTCATGCTCCTCTCAAAGTCGAGACCTGGTCTGGAAGAAGCTCATGATGGCCTGCATGCATTCATCAGAGAGCCAGCGCTCCACCAGTCTCTCTACCTCAGCATCATTCACAGCGTGAAGTTTTTCTTTCTCCATCGTGCGGATCAGCTGCTTAGACAAGGCCAGAGACTGGAAAGGAGAAGAGAAGCAGGTTTCAAAACAGATCAGTATCTTCATTGTTACATTAGTACATTCATATGATTTCACCATTAGCATCAAAAATTAATTGTGGAGAGCTGGAAATCTGTGATTTAGCTCTGTATTATCTTTTAAAATTGGCTATCGGGACACATGGAAAAATTATGTGACCATAGCAACAACACAACAGCACAGTAAAGCAGTGCCTTGTGATTTTTTTGCTCTCTCACACAATTTCTTCAGGAACTGCTCTGTCGACGCACTACTTACGTTTCTGGGCAGCTTGGCATAGGCCTTGAGTCTGGCCCAAACCTCCGACTGAAAGGAGTTTTCCGGAAAGACTTCAGACACCAGACCAACTTCACAAGCCTGTGTGGCCGTTAGTTTTTTATTGAACAAAAGCATCTCGCTGGCCTAGAATAACAGGAAATGCACAAAAAAGCATTGGTCTCACAGCATTAGTTCTCAGTTTTTCTCCTTGTTCTCAAAAACAACCTCAGAGGTTGTCATTTTTTATCTTAAAAAAGAAAAATGTAAGATATGATTATTCCAGATGTATCTCTGAAAATATTTTTCATTTATTTTAAAAGAACCCACTCGTGGCATCCACAGATTACAACATAAACCAACTAAAAAACAATTCCCAATCTAATAAACCAATTATACCTCACGTTTCATCTGTCAAACTAATGGCCCGCAGGCCACATCCAGCCAGGCATACATTTACATCCGGCTGATAACACACAAACTACAGATCCCATAATGCGGTGCATTAGCTGCCCTGTTAACATTATACTTATAAGTTGTAAAATGTTTTATTAATGTCACAACTTTTGGCAGCATGTTTATTTTTCTAACTTGAATAACTTTAATGTAATTGAAGTGGAGGACGAACTATTATGGGGTATTTAAATTTGCTAATGTTTTTTTTTTGTTCATCATGGTTCAAAATCACTCCCATTTCTTCTCATCAATACTGTTAAAAAAATAAACAAGTTTGAGTTTGACACCCCCAGTGAAAGCTCTAACCTTTGCTGCTCCCATCAGTTTAGGAAAAGTATATGAAGAACAGCCTTCGGGACTCTGACCCAGTTGACTGAACGGCGTATGGAACGTTGCCTAGAACAAGCACATGAAAGTTGGAGGAAAACATCATAAATGTTCAGCAGAGAGAAACTTTGATGCGCTTGAGATATGCAGCTCACCCTCTCTGAAGCATAAACAAGGTCAAACAGGCCCAAAAGTGTGACTGAAATACCCACGGCGGGCCCGTTCACAACCGCTATAAGGGGCTTGGGGAAATCAATGTATGCTTTCACATAGCCCCTAAAACACGAACGTCTATCAGTGAGGAAGAACCGGACTTAGAAGAGAAGGACTTAGAAGAAATAAATCTTACCGCAACAGTTCACCTGATTGCTTGGCCAGACTCTCCAAACTACCGTCTGAAAGTTTAGTGAAGTTGTTCAGGTCATTTCCACTGCAGTAATAATCCCCACTACCTGAGTTAAGAGTTAAACACAAGATTCCAAGCCATTTTTCATTGGTAGAAATGGAAAGAATAATTTTCAAACACCAAATATTTTACCGGTTATCACTGTAATAACAGAATCGTCTTTTCCAGCAAGGTCCAAAGCTTCCACCAACTCATTGTACATCTATTGGACACAGAAAAATCAATAACCTCAACAATATACTTAAAGTTTTACTCTCTCTCTCTCTCTCTCTCTCTCTCTCTCTCTCTAACATAAAATACTGTATGATATATGATCTATATATATATATATATATATATATATATACATAGATTCAAGTTTTATAGTAAAGTAAGGTCCTATGAGAGCTTGTGGGGACCATTATCTTTTATCCACTATGAAGCCACTTGAGTTTTAGGGTAACGTACAGTTTGATGTGTGTTGATGGTGGGACCCCACTATTATAAGTGTGTGTGTCAGTGGAACCAGATGAGATGGACACCTCCACAGTAATGGCGTTTTTTTTCTCAGGTCTGTTGAGCCGGATGGTGGTGATGTTGTCCTCCGTGGTGACCAGCAGCGTCTGGAAGGTCCTGGTACCATCCGGAGATTTCAGTGGGACTGCAGGGACTTCTGCTCCCACTAGAGTGTCAATGACATCCACATACTGCTGTCTCGCCTCTTCCTGGCACAGACATAGTATTGATAACAATGTCTTCCAAGCATACAGACACAAGAAAAATATTTTTAACATAATATGTTTTTAACATTCACCTGTGACACGGACCCCAGACTCTTCCATGCGTCCCACTTCGCCTTGTTCACAAAGTCCAGCATGCCAGGTTTAGGAGTGGTGCAAGGTCCTTGTGTAGCCTGATATAAAATATTGAAAACTATTCAATTCTTTTTTTAATTGTACTAGTGCCTCTGTGCATGCATTTAGTGAAGAAAGCTATAATAAGCAGTCGTCTATCCTTCTTCTTAGAAAATAAATTGTGATTTTTAATGGAACAAACTAAATTGTCTAGGTGACCCCAAACACTTGAACGATAGTAATACTACACCGAGCAGAACAAATCTGTTTAACTGTGAAATAAACAAAAATGGTATTGTAAGGCAAGAACAAGTAAAACATATTGTCCACAGGAACATCAAGGAGACAAAGAAAATGTTCCCTTTGTCTCGACATTCAATTATTCACAAATATTTTATCAGAAACACACAAGAGATAGAGATTGGGGCATTTCATGTGAATCTGGAGCGAAATAAGAACACAAATTCTCACCTGTTTGAAAAGGGCATATATCTTGAGTTTCACCTCATTACCTGGGTCCGTTTTTAGGGTGCCAAGTCTTTCTTTAGCCCTGTTGAAATCTTCTACGGACGCCACCATGACTGTAGAGGTGGTGTGGAGCTGGACACAGGAGGCAAGAGCCGCGCTCGATCTGAAAACACAAGACCAATAATGTCTGAAAAACTATGCGCGAGTTTGTGAAACAATGTGACGTCACTGTCTAGGACAAAGGTCAAGGTAAGTGCGTGCATATACGGTTTAAAATTAGATTTTAAATAACAAACGTTTGCAGCCTATACTGCATCCATGTGTAATACAGTAAGCACAATTTTAAGTCATGAGCTCTGCATTTGGACATCAAGGTCAAATATCGCTTGAGTTCATGTATTTACCTGGTTAATCGGACAAACCTCCACGGTGAAAAGAGATTGATGACAGCGGCCATAACACTGAAAACAGATCAAAGTTTATTCTGTGCACTACTGCCAGTCGTCCAGCAGATCGTGTGGATCTTCCCCACTGATGGCACGTCAGCCAACCAAAAACAGTGGAATTTTCACTCGTTTCATTCTTGATGCGAGTCGCGTGAGTCAGAGACGCGCTACTGACCTCTACTGGCCAGCAGAGTATCAGACCTAGATTTACAAAAGAGTAAACGAACGACGTTATTCTATGGAATGTTTTTTGGCACTAATCCGATTCCATATTAGACATAAAGGAACGCAAATATACAGTTTCATAAAATAAATTGTTCTGTTTCTTACTAGGATTTCATTTCGTCTTTATTTTCTATCGGTCAAAGCATGATTAAGAGGATTGCTGGTTTGTATGTTGAAGTTATACTGTAATCAGAGGTGTAAAGTACTTGAGTAAACATACTTTGTTACTTTAGGTATTTTGTAATTTTTTATTTTTTTTAATTAGTATAGTACTACTTTGCAGTGTCAAAAATACAAGCACCTTTTAAATTCACGCAGTCCCAATAAATTGTTACAATCAATAAAGTATTAGTAAAGTACTAACATTGTCATAGTCATAGTGATAATCATAGCCATATTTTTAAAACCAACTACTAATGAATAAAAAACAACAATCCTCTTACATATTCACACGTGCGATTGAGACAGTTAAAACTGTGAAAAACGCCTTACAAATGCTCAGAACTTGAACTTGAACTTAACACAAGCACAAATACTATGCTCAGTGTTTCAATGTCTAAATCATTTTCTAAATAAAAAAAAAAAAACAACACTTGTTTATTTGACAAAAACTTGTAATTTGAGCTGTCAATGATGGTTAAAATTTACTTGTACAGCACTAGTTATTTACACCCCTTAAATTAAAAATGTGTACAGTTGCCGATGAAAAACTGAAAATTAACGATTTTATTTGTCTGTAGTTTACAATAGTGACGCAAAAATGTCCTTAAAAAGACACAAGAAGTACACTGTTAAACAAATTATGGACAGATTTAAGAGATTTGTGCTTAAAAAACTAAAAATAGCTTGAAAGTTTAAATGAGATTTGCAAATAACACTGGAATACATTTTTATAAGGCAACATTCCTCGGACGTTAGTCAGACTTTGGAAACATACATTTTGGTTGCTGTTATGTGTGTGTGTGTGTGGATGGGGTGGGGTGCTATAACACACATGTAATATACTAAGTAACAAAATTAAAAGTCCAAAAATATTTACAACCTTGCTCCCCAATCTGTAGGAAAAGCTGTGAGGGATTAAGAAAACAATGGCAAAGCCCCTCGCCTTATCGTCCGGAGCACCACCCCCCCCCCTCACTCTTGGTCATAGCGAGGGCTGAGACTCACAGTGAGTGTGTTTGCTGTGGATAAAGCAGTATCGGCTCAGTATGGAGTACGTAAAAATCTTTGTCCCAAAAGCTTTGATGAGGTAAGACGCTGGCTTTCAATGTTCTAACTGTCTGATTGTCTCGGACAGTTAGATAGACAGAGATACCTCTATGTGTCTGTCCATTTTGCCTGTTGTTCGTCCTTCCAACCAGCATCTGTCTGTCTGTCTGTCCATCCATCTATCATACCTACCTACCTGTCCGCCTGGCTCTTTTTCTGTCTGTCTATCTGTCTGTCTGTCTGTCAATCTATTTATCTCTCTGCCTACCTGTCTCTCTGTTCTATTCTGCAATAACATGTCAAATAATGAAATTAACAATGACCTATCTACATCAAAATATTTAGGTGTAAGAATACATAACAATAATAATAATAATAATAATAATAATAATAATAATAATAATAATAATAATAATATGAGCATTTATAAGGCGCTTTTCACAGTTTTAACTGTCTCATAGGCATTTAAAAACTTTAAAATATAACAGACAACTTTGTTGCCATTACTGAAGTAAAATTACTGGCATCATAAAAGCAGTAGCCAATGTTTTTGTTTTTTGTTTGTTTAATTTAGTATACAAGTTTTAAGTCGCTGCTGCCCACAATTAATCCTTCAAAAAAGCTGTTAATACTGGAATTCAAGAATTCAGTGACCTGCAGTGTCTGAGTTGGGCTGTGGGATAAGCTCTTGCCCGATCGGTTTCTCTCATTAGATTTCATGTGAAGATTTTGTGGTTTTTAGGACCATGTCATCAGTGCAGGACTCTCTTACGCAGCGCATGATGGCTCCTACTCAGGCCCGTCCGTATAGAGTATGTGCACAGGACCGGCACTTGAGGAAAGGCTTCACAGCCTCGTCTCTGAGAGACCTGACTGAACAGGTTAGAAACAGCCATGCTTTCAGATAAAAACCTGAATTATATTCCAATTCTCTGCTTTAGTTTGTTACTAAAACTAACTGAAAAAAAAAGTTCCCCTTCAAAAATGTGGTTTCAAGTTCAGGTAATTTATGTAGTTGTTTTTTTTTTTGTGCGATAGAAGTTCTGAAGGCTAAATGAATTAAAATTCAGTATTTACACATTACATTATTTACATTTTATAGTGCCTTATTTACAATTTACTGCATTAAATTTACGTATTAACACTTACGGTAATTTACATTTTATTGCACCTTGTTTACATTTAGCACTTCACCTTTTCACATTTAATTGCTTCTTAGTTACATCTGACTGCGCCTTATTTAAATTTTATTGTCCCCTATTACATTTTACTTCACTTTATTTACATTATACAGCAATATTATATATTTTCATTATACTGCCCCATATTTACCTTTATTTGCATTTTAATGCACCTAGTTGCATTTTAATGTACTTTATTGACATTTTATTTCACTTCTATGACAATTTAATGAAAATTTAATGAAGCTTACATTTCATTTCTGATTATAAAATATATTTGATCACTTCTTATCAATTGAATATTTTTAGTTGTAGCTGAAGCGACATTTTTTTTCTTTATAGGTAGCCACTTCCTTCTTGATTACATGTCAGTTTCTCACACTGGTACTAGAGGATGATGGGACGATGGTGGAGTCAGAGGCTTTTTTTCAGTCTCTTCCCATCAATACTCTCTTCATGGTTCTCGGGAATGGAGAAGTCTGGAGTCCAAAGCAACATGTAAAACTTACTTTTCTTTTTAATTTGAAAAAAAAAGCTTATTATAGATTTGGCCACAAGGGGGCGTAATCCATGTGGGTATCGGTACAAACACAGCCTTTAGAAAATTGTATGTAGACATGAAGTGCGTTTTCAGAGAGAGAAAAATGTGTCTATTAATATACGTAAAGCTTAAGCTCTTTGCTGTACATTCACAATTTTTATATCTGCGAAATTGACAGAGGAAGAATAATAAAATGTCAACCGTGCTTTCAAACTAAACGAGTGAATGATGAACTTGTCACGAGTTCTCTGTTGTTTTGGAAATAAATCAGTTGGATATAAATAAATGTAGCATTTTGATCAATAATAATAAAATGGAGGAAAAAATACCTTTAAGAGGGAATTACGTACCTAGTACCTCTTCTTTGAGTGATATTATGGTATGAATTTATGGTCTTATATTGACGTTATATGAATATATTCATATACATAAGAATGTATTAAAATCACATGCATTGCATTTGCAACAAAAGACAATCTACATAGCAATGTACCTTCTAACAAAAAGAAACAAAAACAGTGTTGATTGTTATTACATAATAATAGTGTTATTTTTATTATTCATAATAAGATGCCAAATAATGTCTAAAATTGTTATAGTGGTGACACCGACACACACACACACACACACACACACACACACACACGCACACACACACACACCTACACACACACACACACACACACACACACACACACAGTTTTAATAAGTGTTGTGTTACTTCACAATGTTCTTTACAGCCTCTACCAAGTTTCAGACAGTCGAGACGTAATGGAATAGCCAGGCTGACCTTTGACCTTTATAAGATGAGTCCACTGGATTTTCTGGGATGCTTCACAATCAAAGCAACGTTGTTTGAAATATACACATTCTCATATGACATCAAGTTCACAAGAGCCAAGTACTTTCTGAAGTAAGAGCAACAAACTACTCAATACATTAAACTAAATCCAATGTCCAGTTTTGATCAATAACGCAACATATTTTAAGAATCAAAAATCTAAATTAATTTCATCCTAAAAATAATAAATTATTGGATTCACAGCGCTCCAACTTGACTTTTGTTCTTTTATTTACCCGTTCGTGCTTTTCGTTCATCTTTGTAAAGTGCATCTTAGCTTTGGATGTCATATCTCACAAATGTTTGGTCTTGTTTTTTTCAGGGGCTTATTGCAATTCTTCATGTACGTGGCCAGACTAGCTGGCCAGATTCTTCTGTTCAGTTCCACCAGTGTTCTGCGTTACATGTGCGAAGAAGAAAGCTGCAGCTAAGAAAAATATAATACTAATACAGTTGTTGGTATTACTATTTTGTTGTAGATTACATAATGTAAATTTTGTTTTATATCTGCTTTTTTTGTAACATTCATATTATAACCAAAATCCCTGCTTTATCATCGTTACATAATAAATCTAAAATTAAATAAATGAAAAACAGCTTCACAAAAAATGTTTTATTAACAATGTACTGTATAGAGAAATTTAAGTAGAATTCTACTTACAGATTTGTAGTATCTTTAATATGCCATATCAATCAATGTTTGAAACATTTTCCTGTAAACTCATTGATGATTTCTGATTTGGCAAGAAAATAAAATAATTCTGTGAAATGAAATCCTGGGGTTCTGAAAAATTAGACAAATAAAGGAAGTGCGGTTTTCAAAAAAACATGATGTTGTCTGCAGTATATGAATTCTTTAGTATTCTATACTATTCTATTCTACATAACGCTATTATAAGTATTTGATATTATTACAATTTGACTAAAGTAATTAGTTATTTTTACTTGTTTTCTTCAAAGTCATATATTTAAATTAAATTAAAATTCAAGATGGCTGCGGGCTGAATAAGGCGTATTTACTTAAAATGTATTTTTATTATAATTGTATTATTATTTAAAATATCTAAATAAACGTCAAATGGCATAAAAAAAATAAAACTATATATTCAGACTTTTTTTTTTAATTTAAGATTAATTTACAAACATATAGATAAATGTATACTCAATTACATTAAACACATTTTTTATGATGTTTAAATGATAAAACAAAACAAATACTTCAAAACTAGAATGTCTTGTGTGACAGTGTGTGTGGATTGTACAGCTGGTGTGTCACTCTTGTTCAGACCAACCGTGGAAGAGTGGGTGGGCAGTGAAGGGGGTCTCACATAGAAGTTTTCTCAGTCAGCTCATTCAGAACAGAATCTTCACACAGAGAATGAGGGAGATCGTTCACATTCAAGCCGGGCAATGCGGCAATCAGATCGGAACAAAGGTTAGTAACCTAAATGCCGTCTTCTGTAGCTATTTGATGTGCGCCGGAGATGCCTCTGTTTGGCTTGAACTTTTTTGTTTATTTTTTTAAACGCAATTATTTTTAAATACTGTAAATGTAAAACAAAAAATACAACACGGCATTAGTTTGAGACGAGAAACTGTGCTAGTTGAAGTTTGTTTGAAAGAAATCCTCAAAATCCCCTCAATTCAATTGTCTGGTGAAACCAAAACATGTACAAATTATGATAGTTTGATTCTGGAATTAATAAATATTTGCGCCAATGTCAATATTTTACTCATAAAATGTATTTGGTTGATGACTTAATCTACTCCAGAGTTTGATTGACTTACGATTTCATTAGTAAATAAAATTAATTCTATCATAAAGTTTATTACATGATTGTTTATTAAGAGTAAAACTAAAGTTCCAATTGTTTTTTATTTAATATATCTATATTTAATTCATAAAGCCTAATTAACTGATTATATTTTAAAGAAAAAAATGTAGTTCTAAATGAATTATTGATTAATCAAAAATTAAGTCACTATATCAACAATAACTGACTAATAAAGTTACAAAATGATGATTTTATTGAGATAAAACACTTGACTAGACCGGTATTGTGACAAATTTGAACTCCTGAGCGAATGACTAACAAATCAGTTCCGGAAAACGCTGAATCCACAAAAAGTGCTCTCAGTTAAAGATTTAATCAAATCTCATCAATGTTCTGTATATCAAATCATTCGTTCGAAACCTGGAGAGACATTTGTGCCATTAATATAACTGTCATACTAACACAAGCTGTTACCCGTTCAGTTCTGGGAAGTCATCAGTGACGAACACGGCATTGACCAAGTCGGCAACTATGTCGGCGACTCAACCCTGCAGCTGGACAGAATCAATGTCTACTACAACGAGGCCTCGTGTAAGTCAGCCATGCATGAGAATGTGAAGTATGCTCCAGTAACCCTTCACCCACTGGACACTCCCCACGAGTGTACACTTACAGTCAGCTTAGAGCTAAGGAGTATTTTTTTTGACAGATTTAAAAATAAAATAATCAAAATTAAATAATAAGAAAACATACACTGTATTTTTCAGACTATAGGGTGCACTTCAAATGCTACAAAATGTTTGAAAATTGACTGTGCCTTACAATTTGGAAAAAAAAATGTTCTGAATCTAAATTTGAAAAAAGATTAGGAATTAATAAATTACTGGTACACTTTATATTTCTTTGCATCTAATAGTTAGAATATAATCGTAAATACAATACAAAGTTTTTTTTGTGTCACCAATTAATTGCAATAATATGACTCCCTTTGAGAAACATTTATTTTAACTTTGGTTAACAATGTACTCAAACCTCTTCAAAGGGCCAAATAAAGACAGAAAATAAGCGTTGTTGATAAATTTCAATATTTGAATTACTAAAATAGTACCATATATTTCATATATTTTTCATTCAATAGTAATTTTCATGAGTAATCTGCTTCTTTACAGAATAATGTTATAATATATTTTTCACGTAATATTTTATGTCATAATTATTGATGGAGACAAATAAATTTTTTGAGCTGGGGAAGCCAAATCTTGGATCCCCACAGGGACCGGAATAAATCTAAAGTTTATATTGTTGGTCAATGTTTGTTTCTGTTCAGCTCACAAGTTTGTTCCAAGATCCGTGCTAGTGGACCTGGAGCCTGGGACAATGGACAGTGTCCGATCGGGGGCATTTGGACGGCTCTTTAGACCAGACAACTTCATCTTCGGTAAACTTCCTATATCCTCATGGCTTGAAATTCTTACTCATTTATTTGTCATTAATACTGTAGCATATCTAATTACATACTGTGTTTGCAAATTTAGACAGTGCAAGCATAAAACACTAAATCTGTCCTTCCGAAATGTCTGAAGGTCGCCTCAGACTGAAAGTTATTGTAATATTAATGTATAATCAGCCCCTTCCACCATAATCACTAAATAAGTATATGAATAAAGAAATCAAAGAGCCGCAGATTGGGAACCACTGATCTTTGTAAATCAGACAAAGAACAAACTAAACAAAGGTCTTACAGGTCTTTTAAGACTATGAGTAAAAGTTGATTTTATTTTCATAATGTTCATCTGCTCTGATTGGTTTTGCAGGACAGACAGGTGCCGGGAACAACTGGGCCAAAGGTCATTACACAGAGGGGGCGGAGCTTGTGGACTCAATTCTGGATGTAGTTAGGAAAGAATGTGAGCACTGTGACTGTCTGCAGGGCTTCCAGCTTACACATTCCCTCGGAGGAGGAACCGGTTCGGGGATGGGGACCCTGTTAATCAGCAAGATCCGGGAAGAATACCCCGATCGCATCATGAACACTTTTAGCGTCATGCCTTCGCCCAAAGTGTCTGACACCGTAGTGGAACCCTACAATGCCACGCTCTCTGTGCATCAGCTGGTGGAGAACACTGACGAGACGTATTGCATCGACAATGAAGCGCTTTACGACATCTGCTTCCGTACCCTCAAGCTCACCACACCGACATACGGTGACTTGAATCACCTAGTGTCTGCAACGATGAGTGGAGTCACCACTTCTTTGCGATTCCCTGGCCAGCTGAACGCAGATCTGCGTAAACTGGCGGTCAACATGGTGCCCTTCCCACGTCTTCACTTCTTCATGCCTGGTTTCGCGCCATTGACAGCACGAGGCAGCCAACAGTACTGTGCCCTAACAGTGCCTGAGTTAACCCAGCAGATGTTTGACGCTAAGAACATGATGGCCGCCTGCGATCCTCGCCATGGCCGCTATCTCACAGTAGCTACCGTCTTTCGTGGTCCCATGTCTATGAAGGAAGTCGATGAACAGATGTTGGCCATTCAGAACAAGAACAGCAGCTATTTTGTGGAATGGATCCCTAATAACGTGAAAGTTGCGGTTTGTGACATTCCACCACGGGGACTCAAAATGGCCGCCACTTTTATTGGCAACAGCACCGCAATCCAGGAGCTCTTCAGGCGGATTTCAGAACAGTTCTCGGCTATGTTCAAACGCAAGGCCTTCCTGCATTGGTTCACTGGCGAGGGCATGGATGAGATGGAGTTCACTGAGGCAGAGAGCAACATGAACGATCTAGTGTCTGAATATCAGCAGTATCAAGAGGCCACAGCCAATGATGGAGACGAGACTTTTGACGATGACGAAGAAGACGTGACCGAATAAGCAGAAGCTATTTGTGTAATCTTCAAAGCTGTGAGATTGGAAAAGCCAAGTAAACAACAGAAACACACTTTTAAACGACTCTGTTCTGCAGACAGTCTCTTGTTCAAGCTCAGACGCAAATCCTGTTCATTCATCCGTCTATTCTTCTCAACAGCTGCTGATCAGGCTGTTCCACTATTAGCACGTTGCTGACGACAGAGAAAGTCCAGTCTCCATTCAACTATTCAGTCGCAACGCAAACAAACACAAAGGCCATCAGCGGGACGGACATGGCTGCTTTGCATTTTGTGCACTATGATGAAGACCATCACACACATACTTATACGTATAGAATTTAATCAAAACAAAACACAAACAAAAAGGTAAATACTAAAAGCATATTGTCTACGTGCCTGAAGAATGGTCTTTGGAGGTATGAAAGGTCAGTGGAACAGTGAAGGCGTGGGTTCTGAAGCATGTTAAGCAGCTGAGGACGACTTGAAAAAGTGGGTCAAACGATTTTGCTTTCCATAAATAACAAAGTCGCACGCACCAACTTCAATAAAAATACCCACCTTGTATGGTTTTGTCTTTCGATTGAATGAAACGTAGCCATAAAACTGAACGAACGTGGAAGACTCTTAATCTACTTTGAGCTCAATACACTGCTAGTGCGTGTCTGGAATCACATGATCAAATGTGTTTGTCACTGTCAGAAGTGTTCCAGGGTTGTAGAGACATTCAGTCTTTAGAGTAAACACTGCATAGCTGCACAGATGTCTGCTCGAAGTAGGAACACAAAAGATGTTTTAAGTACATATATGGAAGAATTATAGAAACCAGTCGCGGTCAATTTGATTTGGTCAAATTTTGCAGTTCTAGTTAACAATTGTTTTTCATTTAGCATTCATGTTGCTTTCTCAAGGAGAAACTACCATTTAGCACAAATTCTGCATCTCAAACTTTCTTAAAATCTGCAAAGTCAAATTTAGTGTAATTTCCTTTACAAGTACACTTCATATACCAGAATCAAAATGAATCTTTCCAGCAGTCCATACACAAACCCAACAGAACACCTACACAGGAAATAAAGTTTGGTAAAAAAAAAAAGTAGGCTTTTGAAAATAAATTCAGCTAAAAACACAACGGTTAAAACAAATTTAAGCAAACAATATTCATACACTTTTTTACAGTTATTATTACATATACGCCGCATGTTTACTGCCTATTCAAAAAACGCTAGTCCGCTATTTCCTTTAAGTCATCAGTCAGGAATGTTCAGCACACTTGCAATTTGTTAGTAATAGCATTTATAAGGAAATTACCACTTGAAATCATCAGTTTATGCACACTGAAACAAGCAGCCAAACTTGGTTGACAGGTGTGTCGGATACATCGACATTCCATGGATTCTCATATTTGGTTGACAGAACAAGTAAGACGATAATGAAACATTGTCCTGCTTTTCTGTACTCACTGCTTGTAGCTCACAGCGCCAACTCTTAAACCGTGATGGCACGAGCTGCACATCTTCTGCTGATGTACATGGTTGTTTTTATCAGCCCAAATCTGGCTTTAAATGGAGGATCCATGAGCTTTATGCCTGGCAACAGAAATCCAGATGGAACCATTGAGGTTGGTGAATGTCATGTTTACCTAGTAGCAAATATGGTTTAATGGTAATACTATATTTTTACATTGATTAAAAAAAACTAGATCCTAATTATTAAATTTTGTAATAAAATAAAACTATCAATATTTCACAAAAACAAAATGCAAGAGACATGTTTGTGAACCTTCAATCTAGATGACAATACTGCAATTACTTATTATTAATTATTAACTAGTTTTATTTTATTAATATTATTATTTATTAACTAGCTTTAATTATTTATTAAAAAGTTCAAATAAAATGAACATCCAAAAATCACTTTTTATTGCATGTTATTTTGTTACATGAATTGTTTTTATTAGTTTTCTGAAGGAGCGTTTAGTTTAAATTATTCTTTAGGTATAACGAGTACATTAAATCAAGCATATATTTTGTTACACGCTTAGTTCTGTTACACGCTTAGTACACGGTCTTTGATTTAAACACACAAATCAATATTGCTTTCAATGCTCAATGCATTTTTTCTGTGCACAGATGCATTTTTACTACACAGGGTCTGGTGAGTTTTCTTGTAGTTCACAAGCTGACTGGTTCTGTGATACTGGCGACTGCAGTTCTCTTAAGTGCAATGAACCTGAAGTAAGCGATGGAAAAATCTCCAACATAACCTACTGGTGTTTGACACGGCGTCAGATAAGCACTAATGTCACCAGTGATGGAGCCTTCAGCTTGAGGTGAGACCATTGAAGCTTTAATGAGCAATTACGAGACTCCAGCAGATCACAATTCACAACCAGTTCAACAAACAATACATTTTTTCTAAAATTTGAAATGTATTTTATGTTTTAATGAAAAAATGATGACGAGACTCTTCTCACAGTCTCTTCTGAATCTAGTTTTGTTTTGAAAGGACATAAAAAGCATAAGCTAGTTTGGTTTTGGTTCAAACTCAATGTATTAATACAAAAACAAATCAAATAATTGAAAACACAACTACTGTACATGTTTATATAATAATATAATCTCATTCTATTTTAAAAATCACTTTACAGTTGCATGCAATGGTCGAAGTGTCACATTAAAAACTCTCTTAACTCTCTTAAAGATCTTAAAGATATACAAAGGTCTTTTGTTTGTCTTTTTCCTCCAAACCAATTGAAATAAAGAACTGATAACCCCGCCCAGAACAAAAAATGTAATGTAAAAATACAATGGATCCCTAAGATATCCATTAGGTGACAAAAAACACCTGAAGTACAAACATCTGTAAGACTACATTCAAGGCATTTTCTCTAAATGTTATTACTGATATTATACATTTTAGCACAGAATTGCTTTTCATTTATAACTTAGAACATATTTGCAATGCTTCATGGCTTGTTTCAGTGGCACTGGTTGCTGCTGGGAAGAAAATGTCTCTGGCGTCAGTGAATGGAGTCTTCGGACTGTTGTTGATACTGGACAGAGGTCGGACACGTTTTCAATGAACCGATCCCCCATTTCAGCTATGTTACCTTATGTAAGGTGTGTACTTTTTTTGTTCTTTGTTATTTGCAAGACAACAGTTCAATACAATAACACATTGGTTCTTAACAATAGCAAAAAAAAAGAATCTTCATAATAGTACAAGTTTGTTCAAGAAATAAGTCTTGCTTGTACTAAAATCACTAAGATTTGTTAGACCTAAATTAATTGATCACATTTACAGTATGTTGTTGCTTGTTTGTATTGCTATTCAATCAATCAATCAACTTCATTTATAAAGCACTTTGTACTCTATTTTTCACACAACATTGTATTGTAGTTATGTTTTCTACATGATTTGTAGAGGATTTGTCTGTCAGTCTATCTATCTGTAAATGTAATCTTTCCTTCTGTCTATCTGCCTAAAACCACTCTGGTCTCTCATTGTATTATCACTCTTTTTGTGTTTTGTATGTATTTGAGACCATGTGTTTATGACATTTCTTGCACAGTAAGCACCTTGAGAGTGTTTGAAATGTGTTTTATAACTAAAATAGAATTTAATTTTTAAATAAATATGGGCATCAGATTGACAATGAATTAACACAAACCACAAAATCAATATTTTTATTGGGCAATCTTGATATTGTTTTTATCTAGGCTTCCTCAAAACTGCATTGAGACACTTCACTTGCTGACCCACGACCCCGATGGAGACAACGTTAGATGCACGACCCCTCTCCAGCCAGACGTTTATCTCAGTGAAGTAGGGTTTAATTGCAAAAGCACCGACACAGACCAGTCAAACTAATTCACAATATACTTTGTTGTGTCCAGAACTCATGCACTCTGAGCAGCATTAACTCTTTGGACTTGGGACGGCATATTTTTGAAATAACTCTGGAGGACTACCCGGTGTCAAATATCACTATGATGTATGATAATGGAATTTCCTCTGTCAGAAACCCTTGGGCTAACAACAGTGATGCAGCGCCACTCAGTCAAGTGCCTTTGCAGTTTATGGTAGAAAGTACGTGGTTAGAAATGGGTGTTTAAGCATAAAAGCACTCTGAGCTTACATGTGAACAGTTACAGCACCCATCGAGACGTGCACACCAGGCATAATCCGGCCAGTTTTCATGATACCAACTCCTTTACCAAGAGATGAGTTGCATGCGGCTGTGGGTAAAGTTCTCGAAATTACACTCTGTGCGCACACCGTCAGAAATAGGTCTGAATTACCTCTTATTTTCTCTTGTCAAACAACAATACTATCCGAGCTAAGGATTAATATCCTTTATATTCACAGGATCGTGGATTTTCAAGTAACTGGTCTGGTGAACATGTCAAAGAGCTTGAGAACACCAAGTCCAGATATTACAGTAGCGACACTAACATGGACACCACAGGAACAAGACATGCATCGCCATATTCCTGTGTGCTTTGCTGCAGAGACACTTCAAAGGTGAGGAAGTCTGATTTGGACAGTTGAGGCCAATTGGTCAGGAGTTGGGGTAATACAAAGGTTGTGGGTTTGAATCCCAGACCTGGAGGTTCTTAAAATGAAGTGACCATGAGCGAGACACTGAACTCGATCTGCTTTTACCTCATTTGTAAATCGCTTTAAACTAAAGCAGCTGACAAATAAATGTAATTTTATGTTTGGGAGATAGACTTGTAAATAAAAGGTTGCAAGTTTGAATCTCACATCTGGAGGTTCTACAACTGAAGGATCCTTAACACGAAACCCGTAATAAAGGTGTCTGTTGAATACAGGTCATTTAGTGGTCAGGCGATGGACATGTAACCAAAAGGTGGCAAGTTTGGTTCTTGCAAAAGACACTGAACCTAATCTGATCCACATGTGCTGTAATTTAGTTCAATGTTTTTGGGTAAAGAAACGTGTGACTTCCCGCCATTGCTCGCTAAGCTAAGGGTAGAACAAACTTGACCAAAAGGTGGCAGCCGTTTCGTATTCCAGTGGATTAGCCAACCACATTCCCCACTTCATTCACAACGAGATGACATTCACAATTAAATTACAACTCACTTTTCACGGTTTAGTTTCGGCCGATTTTGGGGGTTTGATTCTGCCTTTAGGAATTCTATTAATTAGTATATTAGTAATGTATATTAGCTGTGGAAATAGTTATTTATCCAGTTTGTCTAGATTTACATTTAATGGCTACCGCTAATTCAAAGTACCGTAAATACTGTATACATTTTCTTAAATTCCTAATTTGCCTTTCTCTTCCTAAATAGTCAGTCAGAGATAAGATGCATTGTGGTCATTGTGGCAAAATCCAGCTCTCTTTCAGGTAATAAGATTTTCATTTGTCATATAAACTAACTTATGGAGATTTTAGAGGAAATCTATTGTGCCTGTCCCCTACTTTCTCATTGTACAATTATGGTCGTCCATTAAGTATGGATGTTTGCATGTATGCGTTAAAACAATCCAAGATTTGTCAAGCCAGTCAAGCTTGTCAAAACCAAATTACAGTATATTTTACAAAAAATGTATTTCATTGCAAAAACAATCATCACTATCATCTGAGTATTTCTAGGTGATGCCAAGGTGACATGTGGAGAAAACAGTATAGGCATCACTATAAGAAAAACCTCCTTAATGGGCATCAATGAGAATTTGCTCAAGCTGAGAGACCCAACATGTTCTCTGAGCTCCAATGAAACCCACATCATAGGCTTAACGGCCCTCAACTCCTGTGGCACCACAGTTGAGGTATGCATTTAAAAGATGCTTTTATCCAAAGCGAGTTAAAATGTATTACAAAGTGACAATTCATTGAGCTCAAACCAATAGTTCTGAAAGTTTGTCCACAAACATTTGTGAACTATTATCATAATGTTTGACAATTTCTCAGCTTTATTCTTGCCTTTCATGCATTCAGGATACAGGAGACTTCATTGTCTTCAAAAACGAGATCAATTCTCTTGAGAACCCAACTCGAATGATCACCAGATATAATAAAGTCAGAATCGGCTTCTCCTGTCAATATGCCAAAGAAGCCAGTGTTTCAAACCGCTTTGTGGTCCAGAAGTCGGACTACATTTTCACTGAATCCAACTTTGGCACTTTCAGTTACACGTTTGAAGGTTTTTCTGACCAAAACTTCACCAACCCAATAAATTCTAGCCAATATCCACTGGAGATCAGATTAATGGATGAGATTTACATGGGTATTCAAGCTCATTCCACACTGCCAGATGTTCAGCTCTTTGTGGAATCTTGCCGAGCCACTCCGGAGGACGACCTTTACAGCCCCCCTTATTATGACATCATCAGACAAGGGTGAGATTAAATAAATACAGTGATATTATATGTCATATCACAGTTGTGTGTGTGTTTGTGTGTGTAGTGTAAAATTAAGATTTTATATATTAAGTTGTTGAAATAATTCGCTTTACTGCACGCTAGACTTCGGTACCGTTTTTAATCCCATTCAAAAGTTAGGAAAATTGCTCCATTTAAGCGCAACATCTGATAGGTGCAATCTTTACTTTATGTGGCCCGGACCAAACGAGCACTTGCACTAGAGACACATTAATTTGACTTTGGATAAGCTGTCCCAGCTTATGTGCGCACACACACACACACATACACACACACCGCCAAAGTCTCGTGCACAACAACACTTCTGGAATGTCCATTTACATTACATTAATTGTAATAATTTACATGACAGAAAACAGTATTAAAACAATAATACTTTATGGGCTTTCTCATATTAATGTTGTGTTTTAGTAGAATCGATGCTTTCGTTGTATTGAGTGCTCCAACAACCGGGAGACGACACAGAAATTTTTTTGTGGCAAACCTTATTTATTAGTACATAGTTAAAAAGAAGTGGGCATGTAGTCACGTGACTCATATATATAAATGATTTTTATTATATATATATATATATATAATATATATATATAGCAAAACAGACCCGTTGCCGCCTAACGTTCAATGATACTTTTCTCCAGCATTAGCAGAACATTTTAACCAGATGAGTGTGTGAATTGTTGCTAATATGTGACCATGTAAAAATTGTACACGCACACACACACACACACACACACACACACACACACACACACACACACACAGTGAAGTTGTGCAAAACACATATGTTTAGAGTATAACACGGTGGCAAAAACCTATTTACAAAATGTAACTTTTCTTGAGGTATAATATATTGTATATGACAATGTATTTAAAACAAATGCAATCCATCAAATTAAATGTATGTTTTCACAGATGTATTCTGGACAATACAGTCACTGTTTATCACAGTGATTCAAAAGTGTTTAACTTTGGAATTCAAGCTTTTAAGTTCAGTGGAGATTACAATAAGGTAACAAGCAGCTAATAATGATATATGTTTCCCGGAGGAATTTATCAATACAGTTATCTGTGACAGGTATATATAACCTGTGCTGTCGTTCTGTGCGCGGAAGAAAGTTCAAATTCCAGATGCAGCCAAGGCTGCGTCCCAAACCTGGTTTCTCGCAGGCGCAAACGTAACCAGGAGGATGAAACTAATAGATATTACATCAGTCGGGGTCCTTTCCTTTTGTTAAGAAAATCGGAATCCTTGGCAGCAGGTATGCCATCTCTAATATCTCAAGAAAAATAAAGTCAGAGGCACGGCTAGCAGTTGTGGGCCGTTTGTAAAAAATGTAAAGTTGGGTGATGAAAATATGGTGATGAATTAATTTGGTCTAACAAATCCGAATGCCCCACTTCATATTCTTTATGTATGTTACTGCATTCTATTTTGTGCAGAAAACAAAGCGTCTCTACACATCAGGACTGGCGTCGGGGCCTTCGCAGCATTGTTCATAGTCTCCCTTATGGTGCTGTTGTGAGGGCTGGTGGCCCAAAGCAAATGCATACGAAGGCTTGAACGCATGTTGCTGGTGCCAGACTTTTCCAGTACTGAAGTTACTGTACTGTAGTTTCTGCTACATCTACATTGTTATGACATTGACAGACACTCAGTTCACTAAACATAACTGAGTGTAAGTGAATGATCTAAGAATGTCATATATCTTTAGCATTTGTATCTGCTGAGTGAATGATCAATATTTTTCTACGTATGTAAACGATGCATTAACGTTGTGTTTCTTGCAATTGAATTAGAAAATCCACAGCAATGTATTTCTTTTTTTTTATTTTCTATATTACATTGTCTGACTTTTGAAGTCTGTGAGTTGTCTTTTAATATAATATGTTCATTTCATTTAGGAAGTATGCATTCATTCTGGTATTGCACCATTTTAATAAAACATATTTTCCAAATGTTTCTTATAAAACATTTATTTTTTATTTTGAATTTAATTTGAATTTATAACATTACTTTTGATTTCGCTTTTGAAAATGTAACAGTATGATCCTACCACAAGGTGGCAGAATAACTGTTCAAAGAGTACTATTGCTGGTAATCAATACACCAATACAATAGTACTACTAATAAGTAGTAAATGTAGTATAAGTCAGTATCAGATTTTATCAAGTAACAATTCATTTCTATAATAATTTAACTACTTTAAGGTCTAGATTAAATTACTTTCATTTTATAGAAGAAAATACGTATTACCCCCAAACACAAGCTGAGAACAAATGCAACTCTATATCTGCTTAAAATAACGTGTTCATTCAACAGTTAGAAGTCGGAGAGAAAGCACAGGGTAGCTCAAAATATTTGAGATTTGCAGATAATTATTATAAAGATAATTCTTTAGAGAAAGCACAACAAATCTAATAGTAGTAAGCCAGGTCATTAGTCTTCATCTTGTGTACTGGCAAAAACACAATAATCCAGTCCTGCTCTGGGCAACAAAGCTCTTTCTTTTGTGAGGCTAGTGATTAAGGATTCTGTTCACCTGCGCTTCCTGCAGATGCTCGTAATCGAGAAAAAAAAAAAAAAGCCACGTCCACTGAGATGGCCACAAGCGGAACTGCAAGCTCAGCTACTGAAAATCCAATATGCGGCCGTTATCAGCACGGGACAATCTGTCTCTAATCAAATAACCAGCAATACTGGTTCCTGGACCTCTAGTGCTTTGTTTAGGCACTTAAAATGCCGACAGGATTTCAAGTGCAGCTATCCAAGTGCCTGTGTCTGGCACCAGAAATGGATTTGGCACTGGATGCACTGCAGCCACAACCCAGAAGAGGTCTGCGTGCCGTCAGGATAGGCCCTGCTGCCTTGGAAACGGTAAAAGGCGACCCAAAGGAGAAAAACGCTCAAGAAGGGGGCGGGAGACAGAGGGGGAAAAGGTGGAGTGTTATATGGAGAGAGAGAGAGAGGGAGTAAGTGAGAGGCAGAGGGAACCGAGTGCCAGATGCAGACAGCAAACACGCTGGAAAACACGCAAGAGAACGGTTAAATTCGAGCTTGAGGACAACTTTAGACCAAATGAGTTACAGGAAGTCTCGAGAGCAATCTGGCCCAAACACTGAGACACTCCACGTGCTCCACTGCCAGCATCGCTCATTCACAAAACAAATGCAGGAGCGCAAAGACGGATGACTGGCACGTCTCTCTGTAGCAAGGCACGGAGGGCGACTGGAGACAGAACTTCCAGGAGAGGAAGGGATGTTGGATCTGAGCGGAAAGGAAGATCTCTTACGACGTCCTCAAGACAACCAGAGATGTCATGGGCAGGAACGTTGAGGAATACTGAAAGGAACTGCATCCTTGAAAAGCAGGATCCTAAAAGATGCGACGGCCCCAGTACAGAGCCCTGTGGTGGGCCGGTGGAGGAAGCATCCTCAGGTGGCTGGGGGCAAAGGTGTGCCGCAGAAGTGCACTGCTGGTTATATTGCTGTGGCTGGCTTCCTGGCTCTTCCTCAATGGATTGGTGTTTGTACACAGAAACATGTTTTCCGACTTCTGCACTGACGACAAGAGCAAAAACATTCTGAAGAGGGTGGTAAGATCCATTTAAGACAATGTTGAATTGTTGTTTTAAGATTAGTATCAAATTGTGTAATCTTAAAAATCACACGTTAAGTTTGTCTCACTTGTATTAGCGAGGTAAACGGAAAGCTGTACAGAAAATACATTTTCAGTAATTCTCCATTAGTCTTTCATTGAGAAAGCTTTCATTAAGAGAGTTTCACAGGCTTAATAAGGCAAACAGAAACTCCCGGGTACCGATGGTAAGAAGCCTCCATTAAAGGATTAAGCCTGGTTCCTAGGGGAAAGCCCTAAGCAATTTTGGATTATGGGATGTCAAGTGAGTGTTGAAGGAACATTTTGTTTGTTGCCACGTTTAGATCCGGCAAGTGTCGGCCGCCTTTCAGGGATCATTGTGGTCAATTTTCTAATTCATAATTGTGGAGAAATTTACACACACACACACACACACACACATACACACACACACACACACACACACACACACGATAACTTCTTCTGATCAAATGTTACCTATAATATCATCTATGATTGCAGAATTTAATTGTCTCTGAACAACAGAACAAAATGAAGTGCAAAATCCTTGGAAGTTTAACTTAAAGTTTAACCGCACTGTTTAACAAAAAGATCACATCTAATTTAAAGTCTGGCAACTTTTATATGATGAATTTACATTTAAAAAAATACGAGAAACATTTAGCATATAATTATTTATGATGTACTATCTACATACCAAAACAATCTACTCTGAAAATATACAGTAGTTAAAAAAGATTGTTTAAAATAAATATTAGATTTTAAATCTTTAGTAGATTTCTATTATTTCTATTTAAAAGTAAAAGAAAAGAAAAACCCTGAACTGAGATTTTAATATAAAATCTATAAATATAGGTTAAAAAAATGAACTAAGAACCTGATGAGCACAAACACAACATAAACACATATAGGTAAGGATGTGTTTATACAGTATACTTACTGCATGCAACAGTATTATTAGAAAGTACAGCATACGTAACACATGTAAACATACATATTTCTATACTATATTGGAATACGTACATTTTAATGTTTTACAAACCGTGTGAAATTTCATTACAATTATTAAAAATCAAGCTAACTATAAGAGCATTAATCCCAAATCTCAGTTGGTGAAGTGTAAAAGCAGACTGATAATCTGCCAAGCAGTTAGTTTTTCTATGGGGATTTAACACTGTTCTAAACAGAATAGTGCACTTGCACTCAGTAAAGTGTTTATAGATTTCTCGCGCCATGTGGCTGGAAACCTTTGGGCAATTAGACTTTGAACTACACCAGAGAGTTTTTAATCACGGACCATCTGTCACCTGCGCACTGAAGTCTATATAGAAGAGAAGCACTGGCCTCAGTTCAAGAACGGAGGAAAAACAAGGCCTGTGACTGGTCTATAATAGCTCCAGGCTGCAGGCTTGATACGCTATCAGTTGTTATATACTGTATGAAAACGTTTAACGCAGATGTCGTTTGTACACAACTTTGGCGACTTGATACATTTAGAGTCAAAAATTGTTAAGGTTGGATTAAAATGGTTGCTAGTGGAACAAGATTATCAAATGACGTTGGACAAAAAAAGAAACATTGGCGTTTGCCATTTTGTGACGGCTCAGGAGTTCGAGACTTTCGGGGTCAGATTGTAGCTGTTAATGGAGCAGAAAGGACCCAGATGGTCATACTGTACAATGGTGAGGTCATACAATTCAACTATTTACACACGATCATGTTCTTGGGCCGGTTTTTATCCCTCATATGTTCAACAGAACACTGCAAAATGTGCAAAAGACGCAATCAAAAACAAAACATTAAAGTACCACAAAGCAAAAAAATTGCCACAAAATAACAACAAATATAATTTCTGTAGTTTTACTTTAAATCTAATAAATTAGTCTTAAAACTATTTAAACTTGTATATTTATAAAAATTGTCTAGTATAACATTAAATATTTCAGTTACTGAATAGGCTCAAGTAAAATATAGCAATATACACATTTTGAATAAATTCAGAATTAATTGTATATGCTGAAGCAAAAGCATCTTCTTTTATATTTCCCTGAGTTTATGGCGTCAAAT
Source organism: Paedocypris sp. Pulau Singkep (assembly GCA_017309775.1). NCBI lineage: Eukaryota > Metazoa > Chordata > Actinopteri > Cypriniformes > Paedocypris > Paedocypris sp. Pulau Singkep. The sequence continues at coordinate 239,298 of MU204244.1, forward strand.
TAGAACTTGCTGAGAGAGAGTCGTGAAGCACAATGGCTTTCTCTTGTCTTGACAGTTTAAAGAAAATTCTTCTGAATAAAAAAAAATTATTAAAAAAATTGGAATTTTCTCACCCATTGATCAGTGCACACACCAAGCACCCCCCCCCCCCCCACACACACACACACAGCCTTAGACACTGTACATATAAGCTGTTATAAGATTTGATTTCACACTTTGATGACTATGAACAGATAAAGTTCTTGGTAATTCATAACTAAAAGCAACATTAATAATGTGTTCATAATTAATTTTCTTCGTCACTGCAAACATGCACTTCTGCAAATCTACATAAAAGTCAGTATTAAATGCAGCCAGACTTACAAAAGAAAAGACTTACTTACAGATTTACAAAAGAAAAAAAAATTTATGTTTCTGTTATTTGAGCTGCCAGACCACAAAAATAACCAAGAATCAAGACAAGATATGAGTTTCCTTCTCAAAGTGTTGAGTTACTACTCGCTTCCCGGCCTCTCGCATGCACTATCCATCCTGCAAGATATATTTTCTTTGCTGAAACCACAAATATACAGTAGATTTATGGACTCCATCTATCCAGGCCTTGTGGTGGGAAAGTTTACATGCAAACGGAAGCTGTTATGCCCATTCACATGTAGCTGAACAAAGTTATAAAATCGAAGCAGATGTTTTTTTGGCACGTTGGAGAGAAAAAAAATTCCCATATGTCCTAGAATCATAACAAACACAATGAGATGCTGAGAGAAAACCTAGAGAAAATGTAATGCTTACTTTCTTGTAAGTATAAGCCTATTCTACATTATTTTAGAATCTAAATAATATTCACATCCAGTGTAACAATAACATACCGTATTTAACATGTATTTTTATTTAATGTTCATATTTAGATTTTTACTATGTAGATCAAAATATGACACTGTGACATTTAAAATCCATTTGGCAAGTCCATCTTTTATTTTTTTCCTCTGGCAATTTCCTCAATCCCCTGTAAAACCCGCAGATCTGTTTTCATGGTGCCACTTCCTCATGAGAACAACTTATGGGTCAGTCAATTATCACCGAGATCATCGGCAGTAAACCTAGCGGGTGAGGGGATTGCTGCGTGAGAGTGTAACGAGGGTAATTCTGTTTTTCTGTGTCAGTCAAGGGATTTAGTGGATCGTCCTGAACACAGGACATTCCATCTGAGAAAATGGAAGAAAGTTAAAATAAATAAATCAATAAAATGATGAATAGGGATTAGGCAAATAAACGGACTCTGGTGCTGGACCGAGCACCAATAACAGCTGCTTATGTCAATGGTGTCAGTGCACGGTATATGACAATCTCAGTGGAACATAAATCACCTGCTGGACCACAGGCTCATGACATATACACCTGAAAACCCACCCAGTAATTAGCTTGCTTTTCAGGGGTCAAGAGAAAAAGGGAGGGTGAACACTTTTAGTCGTGAATAAAGCTGACAAATAATTACCGTAGTTTAAACCCGGAGAACTGAAAGTCTAGTGTCTACGTTTAAATCTCTTAAACAGCATAAATCTGTCTCTATGATCAATGAGCTCATCACACTAATGTCCACGGTACATGTTCAAATCTATTGAGTCTGTTAATCAAAATGTTCAGTTAAAAAAAGATGAAATAAAAAATAATTCTGTGATTTTTAGTTCAAATCAAAGTCATGAGAATATATATCATCAGTCACATCAAGCCCAGCTCAGTAAATCATTTCCAATACACAACAACATAAATTAATTATGTACAATTATAACAATTGTGATCATTATTTTGTAATTTCATACATATTTATGCGTTGTCTCAATTTTATTTTAATTCAAAATTTAAAGTGATGTGTGCCTTTGTTTCAGTGTGAGGAGTATCAGCAGGGAATACTGACCGGTGACCTCTGTGAAGACCTTTGTGTGGCTGGTCAGGTCGAATACAAACAATGTCTTTATTACGAGAATGGCAAGAAGGTCATGGCTGCAAACTGGCGAGGAATTCCTGTTGTTCTCAAGTCTAAACTGGAAAACTTCTCTTCGTATGAGGCTCTGGCTCTTCTGGACTACCAAGACATGGCCGGAGGAATGGGTGGCGAGGAGGAGCTGTCACCTCTTGATGTTGTTTTCTATGCCACACTAGAGATAAAAAACTCTCTTGGTCTAGAGACAGGAACTAACTTAACACTGGCCAGGCTGTGGAGTCAGAGTCTGAAGGAGAAAGACTGGACACACTCACGAGCTAAGCTGGCCTCTCTCTGGTCTCTTCTACAGCAAGAGGAGTACATTTTTCTCAAAGTCCTGCAGGATTTAACCAATCACGTGGCAAAAATATTGGGCTCCTGTGGTCACTTTTATGCCGTGGAGTACCTGGCAGCCGGACATGCTTGGAAGCAACACACCTTCTCGCTGGAGGATCTGACCCTCGGCTCCTCACTGAGCCCCTGGAATGAACAGGAGAGAAGTTTAAAAGCAAGAGATGTGGTTCCACGAGTGGCTTTGAGCTTTCTGGAAATGGTGGAACATTTTGAGAATGATTTTTCCCACCACCTGCACCTCTGCGATATTAAACCGGAGAACTTTGGTATTCGAAAAGATCTGACGGTGAGTAAAAACAAAGCCTTTCAGAATAGTTATTATTTCGTTCAATGGGTGAAAAATAAGTTGTTGCTCCGAAGCTTTCGTGACGTCAATGGTTGGCTCACGATTACTGTAAGTGGACTTTAGTTTTTTCTGTGTGAAAAAAATGGTTAATAATTTACAATTTGATATTTTTTATTAAAAATTATAAATTAAATGTGTGTGCAAACGAAATTACAGTGTAATTGTGTTTCTTGATACTTTTGTATTATTCATTTTATATTATACAATATTAATACCACAAGTAGTATTAACACAATAATGTAAATATAGAAATAGCATGATTATGTGGAACATTTTTATTCTATAATAAATAAAAGATTTGTATTAAGGCATTAATTTGAGATAAATGTATACAATAACAAAATGTATTTTATCGTTGACATGTCTTTTTTTGCCAATGAAACAAATTTTTTAGAACGAATAAATGAAAATAAAGAATTTAAATATTTTTGTTGCAATGACCATACGGTTTTGTTTGATTATTCTGCTAATTTGAAATGTTTTGTTGGTCAGGTGGTGGCAATTGATGTGGACATGGCATTTTTTGAACCTAAAATGCGAGAAATACTTGAGCAGAACTGCACGAGCGACAACGACTGCAACTTTTTCGACTGTATGTCTAAATGTGACACACAAAAAAACAGATGCGGACCGAAACGCAGAAACAGCAACCTTCAGGTGAGGCAGACAAAAATTATATATATATTATATATATATATATAATTTAAATGTGTTCTGATATATAACATCAGAATACATCTTACAAAATTTTATGTTAGTGGAACTAGGTTTAATGGAAAAATGTATTATTTGTCAAACTGATGCTTATAGAGACAATACTTCATCCGCCGTAAACATGACAGAGAAAAACGCACGGAATGTTAATGGTTTATAATAATGCCGAGAATCAGATAGTGCCACCATTACGGCTCCAAAACAAAATGGGGATCTGGACAACCCCAACCAAAGAAAAAAAAACCCAAAACACGACTTTGGCCAAAACACAAATGGGGCTATTTTGTTTTTAAATGTATCGACAATAAAGAAAAGGTGGGTTGATAGTTGTGTTTTTATTTAACCATTGTTTATTTAACACACACACACACACACACACACACACATATATATATATATATATATATACGTATATATATATATATATATATAGACACTGTCTGTTTTATCGATCTGTCTATCCTGTTTGTCCTAAATTAAGATTTACCTGATCCATGTCTTGGTAAAAGTGAACAAACGAAACGTTTTAACCAACTGAAACGGTTTAACAATAGTTTAACTCAATTTTAAATAATGGATCCAAACTAAGTAAAAGCCATAACAACTGTAGACAACAAATAGTCTTTCTGCAACAAGCCACTCGGCCTATTCAGAATGTTCTTTACCCCAGTCACGCAGTTTCTTTCAACTATTCATTGCGATTGGTTGGTACTCAACACCTGTTGTCAGGATGAAGGAGCGCAAGCTAACAGACGAGCTAGCTGCATGAAAGCAAGTCTAGCTCCGGTCCACGGGTGAAGAGACAGAGCCCATCATTTCCTTCCCAATCACTTAACGCAACCCTCCGTGACCACTGCCTTCCTATTGTATAGCCTGCCATTTTGAACAATAAGGGCTTTGTGGCTTTCAGGCCACTGGGTCAAGGAGACCATCACATTTGAACTCCAGTACCTTTTGAAATTGCGCGTAAGGCGAATATGGCTGATGATTGCTCAGGAGATGGCGGAAAAATGGCCACTTCCCTCACCTGTACATACCTTTTTGGTTGCAGGTGATCTGTGAGAAGATCTTCAGGCCTTGGTTTTGTCCCACGCTGCCCAGTGTTAAAGCAGGACTCCCTCTACAGGTGGAACTCCAGCGGGCCGTGCAGGACTGTGCAGAAACAGACACAGATAGTAAGAACTTAACAGTTGTAAGAAAGCAGCTACAAGGTTTGATCATGGAGTTACTTCATGAGGAGACAGAAAACGAAGACAAGATGGGCCACATCCATACGGCACTTAATTTTTAAAATGTTTTTGGGTGGTGCTGATGCCTCACAGCTAGAAGAACACACCCGAGACTCAAATTCAAGACCTTGCCGTTCTGTATGGATTGCATGTTTATCATGTGCTTGCGTGGGTTTCTTCTGCGTCTCCAGTTTCAACAGTCCACAGACATGTCCAATAACATGCAATGCAGTCTGAAAATTGACCAAAGATGTGATTGAGAGTACTGATGTGACTACTTGAAAAACCAGAGTTGGGGAGTGGATCTAAGATTGGCTCCAACTCCCTGTGACCCGGAAATTGACAAAAAGTTTTGTCAAAACCGTTTTTTACTTCAATTTCTCATTTATTTAAAGAAGAAAGAACAACACTACAGTAAATATTAAATGGTGTTTGAACCATCTGCTGAGATGCTTTGAATTTATTGTTTGGTTTTGTTTGAAGCTCTAATAAAGATTTGTTTACAGTAATTTTGAATATAAGACAATACATTTAAAATAAACAATAAATTACAAATAAATAATTAATTTTATTTAAATTTGGAGATTGTTTGAAATTGTTTTGAACAGTTTTTTAAAAGAACAAAAAAAAAACATTTTTAAAAGAACAAAAAAAATTTATATGTATACACCATACATGATAAAAATTATATAAAAGGAATGCGATTTGTTTTTTAATAAGACCTTAACATAAAATAGGACATTTGAATGTGAAAATGCATTTTTAATTAACATCAAGTTATTAAAGATCAACCAGCAATAATTTTGACACAAGTACATTATTCAGCAAACTGGACAATGATGTTTGCAGATGATATTGTGATTTGCAGCGAGAGTAGAGAGCAGGTGGAGAAAGAGCTAGAGAGGTGGAGGTTTGATCTGGAAAGAAGAGGCATAAAAGTCAGTCGTAGTAAGACAGAATACATGTGTCTAATTGACAGGGGGCAGGGTGGAGGAGTGAAGTTACAGGGGGTGGAGGTGAAGAAGGTGCAGGAGTTTAACTACTTGGGATCAACAGTGTAGTGTGATGGGGAGAGTGGAAAAGTGGTGAAGAGGCGAGTGCAGGCAGGGTGGAGTGGGTGGAGGAAAGTGTCAGGAGTGTTGTGTGACAGAAGAGTGTCAGCTAGATTCAAAGGAAAGGCAAGTGGTGAGATCAGCTCAGAAATTATTGGTAAAAAGATGTTGGAGATGGACCTGTCAGGATAGAGGGCAAGAGGACGACCAAGGAGGAGATATAGGGATGTAGTAAGAGAGGACATGAGGTTGGCTGGGGTCAGGGTGGAAGATACTCAGGATAGAATGAGGTGGAAAGGAATGATTCACTGTGGCGACCCCTGATAAGGGAAAAGCTAAAAGAGAAGACGACATTATTCAGCAAACCAAATGTTTCATATCCAACACCCTGAACACAGCTGCCTTGACATTTAAGCCCAGAAAGCTCAAAGATCAAATCAACATTTGGTTTGTACTAACATTGGTTTGGAAGACTCCTCAGATTGTTTGGATCTACCTTGAGGGCTTTGGTCCTAACAGGAGATCAGGTTCCTTCCTAGTTCCAGCTGTGTTTTAAAGGAGGGATGGATCTAGAGAGTTAAACAGAATCTCGAGGTTAGAAGAAAATGTGGAGCTGCACGCTTGGATGGCTTATAGTAGCTGGAATATCTGAAGATGAACTTCATTGATTCACCCACCTATATCTTGGTCTTCAAGTGTTCCCTAAGATCACTTGCTTTTAAAAAAAAAAAAAAAAGACCAAAATCACTGTTACGATCCTGGACGGGTGAAGGTGACGAGACGAAGAGCCAGGGATCGAGGTGACATCAAACGGACATTTAATGACGATCACAAGACGATAGACTTACAGATGACAGCAGGACAGACGAAGTGCAACGTTAATGACTGACCATGAACGAAGGCACGGGTGAAGACTTAAATAATAAGACAGATGAAGAACAGGTGGAACTGATAACAGATGAAAATGACACACCAGACGCGAACAGAAACACGGGAACATGGGACGTGTAGTCCATATTCGCAACAGTAGGTCCCCCCTTTCCTAGGCGGCTCCCGACGCCGTAGATGACATCAGCGAGTGCCAGGCTGCAGGATCCGAATCTGGCCATGGAGGGCCAAAACCGAACCCGAAGGGTCCAACAGCTGGCACTCCTCGACGTGGAACAGCAGAGGGGGGAGGAGGTGTGAAGAAGGACCGAGGCGATGCTGAGGGAGTGAAGACCGGGGTGGAGCAAGAAGGC